>CAJJDN010000013.1:164509-269929 GCA_905182985.1 Paramecium sonneborni | reverse complement strand
TATTTGGAATTGCTGAAGCAGAAGATATCAATTATGAATTAAAATTAGCTGACTCTGCTATATTAAAATAATCTACACTTGAAATAATATCAAATTATAATACTCAAGCCTAATATAAAATTATAGATATTTTTGATGATATTTTTAAAAGCTTAAATAAATTATTTAGCTATTCTTTAAAATTAAGAGGAAATGAAATTAGAGATGTTATTAAAAATGGATTTCATTTCTTATTAGAATATAAAGATGATTTTTTATAAGCTTTACAATCTGAAGGACCTTATATGAATTTTATTTTGAAATACATTAAAATCTAAAATACTTCCTCTTATAACTGAATATTGTTATTAGAAATATTTCTATTTTTTTTTAAAGATTAAGGATATCCAGAAACATATATGCGTTACCTAATGTAGGAACATATATTTATAATGCAAATATTCAAAGATAAAATAATTATCTTTAGTACTCTGAGAATTGCTATTTTAAATAAAGAAGAAACAATAACGAGGAATACTTAAGAAGCAAAAGAGGCCTGAAGTTATTAATTAAGTAACATTGGTTATTTTTAATGATTTTGTTTATTGGTAGAAAGAATTTAGTTTAATGATTATGAATAGATAATTAATTGAAATAGGTTTTGATTTCAATTTTAGAATCAAAGTGAAAAAGGTAAAAATACATATAATTATAAAAATATTATTATAAAATTATCATTTTAGATTTCAATACCTAACAAAAAAGCAAAATAATACTAGTTCAATAAGTAGGTAAAAATGCTAAACCTAGAAAATCTCCTAAATTATTGGAATGAGTATTTATAATTAATAAAGAAAGTATTTAATAAAAAGTAATCTTTCTTCTTGAATAATTTATAAATATTGAAAATAAGATTTTCATAATTAATAATAATAAGATCTCTAACTTCAATTTAGAATTCATTATTCCACAACTGGTCTCACTTAGTTTACTTTGATGTTTCTATATGTTCTGTATTCTTTAATTAAGAAATATAATAGATATGCCAAGGTAACAACAGTTAATGTTAAAGATATTGCCCAACCAGCATAAACACTTTTACTTAACATAATTACAAATGCTCCAAAGTAGAACTATTATTAATAATTGTAAATACATAACATAAAATAAGTAACATTGATCTATCTACTGTATTAAACCATTTAATGTAAGATGGATTTAGTTTAAAATGGAAATAAACTAATCCAGCCATTACAAGAAAGGCCAAGAGCATTTAATATTAATATGCTGATTCTTATAAATTTGAAAATACTGAACTAGATCCTAAAATCAATAATTTAGCCTATATATATAACACTACAAAGTTTGATTTATACTTTAGATCTAAAGAACGATCCATAAATTAAAAAGTAGGTTACAAATATGTCGATAAAGGGTAATATATTCCACAACCTATTATTGCTAAAGATATATATAAGAAATGGAAATCACTCATACACTCTACAGATGGCTGTCTTACCAAAGTATATGGATATTCACTGTAATCACAAATAAAAGCATCAATATAGGTTTTCATTACAAATATAAATTAACCACTTATAATTTATATGGTTTTACTAAGCCAAAATCTTAAACTTTTAATTCCTGCTATTTATCCATCCTAATCATAACCAAAAGAATTATCAGCTATTTATTTACTAGCTTATATTCCTAAAACTATATAAGCAATACTCATCACCATAGCCATAAAAAAGAAAAAGTTATATTCACTCCAAATTGCTGAATAATCAACCATTTTTATAGGTTTGAATTCAGATTTATTTCCCAACCATCCAACTTAAGAATCAAATGCTAATGTTATTAATCCATATAAATCATAACATCTTAAAAACACAGCTAAAAAATTTGTTATTGTAAGTTTAAAATCAAATTCCTATTCTTTAGACTTCCTATCAAATTTATTAAATTCATCAATTAAAGTATTACATATTAATGGAGCTATTTTCTTCCAATCTTCATTAATTGGATCTTCTTTTGGTTGAAGAGGAGCAATTTTACTATAAAGATCTGCCAATTAATTCATAAATTTTTAGGTATATTTTTTTGGTGTAATCCATATAAAAGTATGTATACTTTTACAAATTTTCCATAATTTTATCTCGCATTCACTTGGATCTCTTTATATTCTGTATTTTTTATTTAATTCATCCAATTCTATTTAATATTCAATCTAAATCTTATACATTTCTTCTAATTCTTATTATTTTATCTATTCTTATATTTAATCTTGTTTTAAACCCTAAATTGGTCTTAGAATCATAATTTAATTTAATTTTTTTCTTTCATCATTTTTTAAATTTTTTATTTTGTCTAAAATTTCTTTTGAAAATATGCTATCATCTTCATTCTAATCTCTTATCAATTATTTTAAATTAGGAATTTCTTATAAAAAATAGGAATACTTGTCTACTGCTATTTTTTGAAGAATTTCTATATAAGATAAATTCTCTTCTCTAAAATTATCATAAATTAATAATGCAAAGTCTTCTTCATTTAAAGTAAACTTTTCATCCTTTTGTTAAAAGCTTTAATATTACTATAAAGTCTAAGTATCATATTCTAATGCTAAAATCTCTAAAATTAAAGTAAAGTCATTTTTCTCATTAAAAAATTAATAGACTGCTGACCAAAATCTCTTTGAACGTTAAGGAGTATTTTTTAAAGGTAAAAATTAATCATTTTCAATTTTATCAAGTTATAAAATAGTAGAGTTTCTCTTTTGTGATCTGATTTTCTATGCTATTTATTTTTCTCTTCTAATTTTTTCCTTTTTGATTTCTTTTTCTACTTCTTCTTTGCGTACTTTATAACTTTCTATTTCTTCTAATTCATAATAGCCTAATTTACACAATAAACATGAGAATAAACAATCTTATACTGCTTATAAAAACCCACTCTATTCTCTCTATTCCGTTGTTGTATCTGCAGATGATAAAGATTAATTATCTATCGATGCAGTTATAGTCTTTCTAGAACTTTGTCGTTTTCTTTCTTTAAGCTATTCTAATTTCATTTTATTTTCATAATCTTATTTTGTAACAAGAATATTTTTAATGTTTTTATTTTCTGATGGATCTGGATGTTCATACATATTTACTGGATCCCCTTTGATTAAATCATTTTATAACTTAATTGCATTTCTATGTTAAACATATCTAACAAAAAGTAAAGATGAAATTTCTTCAGTTGCATATACACCATTATCTGAAAATTCTTTCATTACTACTTTAAGAACTTCTTTCTTTTTCATTTCTAATTATTCTTTGTTTAACAAAACAGAATAAAAAATTGATACTATTGTTACACTAATTATGATAATTAAAATAGTATAAGCTACAGCTAATTATGCAAATAGAGCAAATTCTTCTGAAGAGTTTTCATAATAATCTGCTAAAATTGGAAATAAAGTTCCTATTGGACCAATTATAAATGTCCATACTAAAATAACAACAAGTGGTTGAATAAAATCTTAATAAAGAACTGATTCTTGTTTTAGAGAAATCTAATATTTATAATATAAAAATGATAAAGGTAAACCTATTGCATTTGCTATTAATGCATTTTTAGTTACCTCATTATCTACAGATACACCTATTGGTAATAAGACTATAAGTGGAAGTAATATACCTATTAATGTACTGTCTTAAACTCTATTTAATAATTTTTATGAAGAAGGTATTATTTCATCAATATCTGGCTTTTTCTCTTTGGCTTCAAAAGATAAAGCATGATTTGTTAGAATAAATAAAATAGAGTGAATACTCAATAAACCAATTATCTATTAGAATAAAATTATATATTACAGTTCCTTTTTTTGTTCCAGTTGCTGTGATTGGTTCATTCCAAGCAAAATAACATATGAAATAAAATGATAATATATAGCAGATAGAATTATACCACACTCCATAATTTTTTAAGTTTACATACTCATATGCATAAAATAACAATTTTTCTGCTTGTTATGGCAATTTTATCAGATATATTATTACGACAATAAGATAATAAATAATAAGAAATATAATTGGAATTATGCCTATGCAAATTAAAACAATAGCAGCTATGTAAAAATTTTCATCATCGAAATATGCTTAAAATGTTAAAAAGATTCCTAATGGTAAAGCAAATGAAAAACAAGAAAAAAACATTACAAAGAGCTTTTAATATTTCTTTTCAGATCTAAAAAATGCTACTGTAAGCCACATCAAAGATATAATTAATGGACAAATACCAATTAGTCTTGAAATAGACTTTATATATTAAATTTCAAAAGTTAAACTCCATACTTTAATACATATTACACTTAAAATAACACTAAATAGTAAAGATGTAAATAAATATAAATTTGATTTCTTTATTCTTGAATTACTAATAACAATTCCAAGTATCATAAAAATAGGTGTACCTATAAGTAAAAAACCAAAAGTGATGATTTATTCAAATTCATATGATTATAATCCTAAAATTAAATAAATGTAGCAAATAATCTCAATTGTAGCATAACATATTGAAATAAAAATTGGAACAATATATTCTAGTTTTAATTTTTTAAATATATTTTTTGCTTTCTTATTCATTTTATAATTCAAATATTCTTCTTTAATTTATTCATCTGCATATTTATATAATGATAGCTAATATAAATCTTACTTAATTGTCTTTTATCTCAAATAGAATAAACCTCTTAATAAAAAAAAAGAAAAACCAAAAATTACTAAAAACGTTGATGGAGCAATTATAGAAGTGATATTATCCATTATATCCTCCATTTTGGTTGATTAAATTAGCAATATAAATGCTACTATTTTAAATAGAATAAAATATGAAATTAAAACACAAAAGCTACAATTAAATAATGTAGCAATAAGTGCTGAAGATACTTTTTGAATGAAATATAAAAGTCCTCTGTTTACAAGAGAGTTTATAAAAATTGAAATACTTAATATGCAATAACCGACTCCTATATAATCTTCTGAAAATCCCTCATGATTTCCAAATAAATTAAGATGATATCCTATCAAAACGAAAGTAGGGGTAATTATCAAACCGCCAAATAACACTATCCATAAAAAAAATTCTTTTCTCTACTAGCATCTAAATTTATTAAAATTAATACATTTATGATGATATTGTATATAAAAAAGCATATACAGGTAGTTATTGAGCTAGTTATTAACGTATTTTATCATTTTCTATTATTTAACTATTTTGGATTGCCTAATATTAAATTTGTATTTTACTATAGATTCTGATAGAACACTAAAGAAAGTACTCCAATACACTATCGTTATAATTAATTAATTAAGACTAAAACTTAAATTTTATTACAGAATTCTACAAGTGCAATAGGACTCAAATTTTTCTTCAAAATCATTGTATTTTTGTTAAATTTTTTGAAAAAAACTTTATGGTTCAATAATAGGTTATATTCCATTTTAATTAAGAAGTTGGCTTAATTCTGTAGCTTCTTCAGTTTCTGGTATAGTGAATCTGATAATGCCACTTCTTGATTTTAATATTTAATTTCTGTTTCTCATTTCTTATTCTCGATTGGTTACATCTTAATATTAAGTATCTTATTCTGTTTGCCTATAATTATGATAGGGAGCTCCATCTTACATTATAATAAGCATAAAAAATTATTTATTAAAGATTTATAAAAATAAAATGATTTCATTGTCTCCTAGTCTTAAGTACTTTTTTTCGGTTAAAATATTCTTATCTATGTTCTTTAGTCATTTTTTAGTTTATTTTATCAGCTTTTTTTAACAAATCTATTATTTTAATGAAATAGGTTACGATTTTCATAATCTCTATTAGCTTTTTCCATTAAAGTTTTTTCGTTAGTCTCAAAATATTCTAGTAATTCTTCTTTAGTTACATTTCCTTTAGCAATTTCATCTTATATAATCTTTTCTGGTGTAGCTCCTTTATAATTTGATGAAATAAATTTGAGAGTAGATTCATTTAGCCAATTATTTAATTTATTTAAATCTTCTTTTTTCATTTTTTTAATCAATTCTTCTTTTTCTATATTTTTCATTTTTTCTTTCATTAATTTTATTTCTTCATCTTCTTCTTTAATCTCTTGACCTAAAATTTCTCCTTCTTCTAATAATTCACTTGATTTCTCATCCGTTTGAAGTGCTCTTTCTATTTTATTTATAATTTCTTAGCCTTCTTTAATATCTTATTCAACTGAATTAGTATTTGGAGTAAAACTTAATTTTCCATTATATCTTGCAATTAAGATCATTTATTCTTAATATTCTGTCAAAGGACCTGGAACTATAAAAAGTGGATATTTTTCCCAATCTAAATTTTTATATCTTGGATTCTATTTAATTTCATCTATTTAACTTTAAGTAACAGCAATTTAATGTTGTGAAGCATATTGTAAAAATTCTAATATTTCTAAATCTCTTTCAGCTTATGTTTAAAAGCTTGGAGGAATTTCTTCTTCTAATAATTCACCATCCTAAAAATTTAGAACTTTTTAAAAAAAAGTTGGATATTTCAAATATTCGTCTCTTTATTTAAATCCTAAACCTAAATAATAATGTTTAATAAAATCTAGCTAAACAGTTAATGGTCTCACCTTAATTAATTCTCGAAAAAAAAGGCTAATAAATTTTTAGTTTTATTCTTCAGGTAAACCATCTCTTGCTTTAATTAACATAGTTCCACCTGTTTTTAAAGTTTTTAAAGCAATATTTAATGCTATTCTATTTAATCGAATTTATTCAAAATTATCAATATCTCTATCATTCTAACTTCTACTTTCTAAATTTGATATTATCTATATTATTTATTTATTTATTTCATACCAAATCAACAGGTTTTAAATCAAGTTGTTTTTATAGCTACATTAATGTTTCCTTTTTTTCTATTTCTCCTTAAATAAAAACTACTCCATCTTTAAATCTATTTGGTAATTAAACTTCATCTATTGCAAATATTTTTGGATCATCTCTATTAGAACCAATAGCTTTTCTTAAAGTTTATGTCCAAAGACCCTAAATTAAGTAAATTTGTACTGATCCAGAACCCAATTCAATCACTGTCATCCCTTTCTTTAATAGTCCAAAACGTGCATTTAGTTCTGTTAAAATTGAGGAATTATAATACCGCAATTTAAAAATAAACATAATATAAATAAACTCACAATTTAATTATTTAAATTCTTGTGAATTTTGTGTTTAATTCCAATTAAAAAGATAATTGAATCTAAAATAATGTTATTATTATATAATAATTGATGTAATTGTTATATTTATAAATAAGAAAAGTAATGTAGAGTAAATTAATTGTTATTATTCTTAATAATCAATATAACCCATTCTTTTTTGCATAAGGATTATTTTTTTAATAATTATCATAGTTTTTTGGTTATCCATCCTATGTAAATAAACTAAATGTACTAACATTTGAGTGAGCAATTTAGTAAGCTAATTAATAATTAATTATTTACATGCTCCACCACCATTATAAGCAGGCCTTCCATAACCAACATCATTATATGAGCTTTTTATAGGTTATTAATATTATTATTTTTAGGTAATTTGAGATATTGGAGATTTTTATAACATTTTTGTCTATTATTATTCAAAATTAGGCTACTTATGAGTTGTTTTAACACTTTATGAATAACCTTTTTAATTAAACTATTATTATTAATATGATTATTTTTATTATTATTATTAAGGTCGATTATTATAATTTTATTGATATTAATTTCCTTTACCATATTTTGTTGGTATCTACTTATTTTATGTTCCATAAGATTAACCATACTATTAATGTCCAAAAGGATTTACTCTACCTTCTGATATTTCTTATTATCTAACTTTCCTCATTTCTCTCAAAGCCTATTAAAATTCCAGATGTTCTTATTTCCATTTACCAGTTTTTTTTGGCTTTAAATATTTTGCAGCCCTTTTATTCTATTCTTATTATTATTCTTTTATTTTTTAAATATCTGGTTCAGGTCCTATACAAACAGATTCATGTTTTCTGATTCTATCAGGATTAAATCTTCTTCCACATTTTCTGCACTATTATTTTTATTTAAATCTATCTTACTCCAACAAGAGCCATAACTTATTAAGGCTATTCATATAAAACTTGTTATGACTTTTATCCAACCTTTGTACCACCTTATTATCTATACTACTTTTCTTAGTCTAATTTTTATAAAACTTACTAAGCTATTAAATTAATTAATTTATTATTACTTGTAGGCATCTATTTTCTATGTCCAGGATCCATATTCATGAGGTCATTTTAATATTTTATTATACAAGTTTTTTGATGAATATCAAGAGATGCTGTTCCAAATTCTCTTCCACATATTGTGCCTATAAATGACTTTATTCTGTACAAAGCAATGTTTTTGGTCGAGCTCCAAAACCTCCTCCATTTAAATTATTCAAATTATTATCATTAGTTTTTTAATTTGTTTTTTTCATTATATTTTTTATTCAGTAATTAATAAACAAAGCTGAATTGTTAAAATGCTAAAAAAATAAATTATAAGAATGAAATTAATATTATTATTAGTATAGTTTCAATTTTGGTTCTTGAATATATGTTTCATTCAAAATCAAGAAACTCTTCTCTTATTTCATTGAAGATATCTTCAATCCAAATCATATGTAATGATGGATTATGTATTAATAATCTACCAAATAAAGCCTCTAAATCTTCACTTTTATAGATTCTATGTTTGAATATTATCACTAAAATTATAAATTTATCATACTTATTAGTTCTTTTTTTAATTCATAATAATCTTTTTTTTCTTAACCTTTTAATTTAGGTAAATCATAAACAAATTCTCCATCTTATTTTTCTCCCACTTCAACAAATTAATTTATTTTTATTTTTGATTTTTTATTTGGAGATTTAGCTCTTTACCATTTCTTCATAGATGCACTTAAATTTATTTTTTCTCCTGACTATTATTCTTTAGACTTTAGAATTATTATAAAATAAATTACAATATATTACATCAAATTATCTAGTCGACAATTTGATAAATTTTGACCTTCCCTTCTAAAAAAAACAGGAGGATGTGCTACAGGATCAAAATAATTCTTTTTTCTTTCTTACATAGAACCAGCACTTCCTATTCTTCTTTTCTAAGCTTTAATATTCATTTCATGCTCATATTATTCAAATTTTTCTTTTTTATTTTTATTATTTGGAGTTCTTTTTTTCATAAATGGCTAATCGTTGTCAATCCTAAACTTAAATAAATTAAAAATTTTACATTTTTTTTGTTTAGACAACAGCTTTAAATGTTTTTAATACATTATTAAAATCATCTTCAGAATTGTATTTACTCTCTTATCTCTATTTTTAATCTAAAGGCTTTCATGATAAATAATCATACAGGCTTTGGAGGCTTTATATTTAAAGATGGCTTTGCATTTTAAACAGCAATTTGATGTTTATAAAGATGATCAGCTGTTGCACGTAAACCTCCAATATTTCGAACATCCATAGCAAATGTTTTTTACATTTTATTTGTAAATTATAAAATAAAATAAATAATTATTTAATCAATAATATAATAAATTATAATAAAATTATTTTTTTGAAATCAAGGTTCTAAAATCCTTTAAATAATTTCTTTATCTGAAAATTTTTAAATATCTTAAAGATCTGCTACATAAAAGCATTCATTCAATCTCACTATTTTTAATGTTTTTGATAAATATTTTATCATATATGTAGCTAATAATTAATGTCTGTTCAAAGATTATAAATTAACAGAAAAATTTGAAAAGTATTCTTCAAGTAATTCTATCAAATTTATCGTATTAAAAGTAATTGATTAAATATTCTCAGGAGTATTATCAATAAAAGCTTATTTCATCTATTTTAATTGATTTAAACAAAACTATCCCCTTTCATCACTAAGAAACTTTTATTATTCTTTTAAAAATTTTGAATTTTCTAGTTAAAGGAGCCAATTAAATGAAAAACATCTTAATTTTTAAGCTAAATCTAAAAATGATTATTCAAATTTTTAGATATAAAAACTAAAATTAAATGCACTTCTTGCAAAATTAAGTTAATTTAAATATATTCTTTGATTAGCTTCAAATTCAATCTACAAATAATTTGTTATAAGGAATTTTCTATAATCTGTTTATTCAGGCTCCACTTCTACTAATACTCCAGCAAATTGCCTTTTTTATTAATCTTACTCTTAAATAAGTGGATTCTAATAAATTTCATCCCAATTAATTCTATTTTCTTCATTAATTTATAAACATCCTTAAATTAATTATTATAATTAAGAATTATCTAATTGAGGTACAACAATAGGTTTACAAATTTTTTCCTACAATTAAATTATATTGTCAGCAATTATTGGAGTTTTTTAGAATAGTAATTCATATAAAATCATGCCAAGAGACCAGATATCACATTTTGATGTGTAAGGTTATCTTAAAATAACTTAAGGAGCCATGTAGAGAGGAGTACCAGCAATACTTGTCATTAAATCATTTTCAAAATCAATTTTTTTAGCAAATCCAAAATCTGCTAGTTTAGGGATTCCATTATGCAAGAGTATATTAGCTGGTTTTAAATCTCTGTGTATTATTGAATTTTGATAAAGTGAATAATAACTTAATTAGATTACATTAAATACCCATTTAAGATTTGTCTTAGAATATTGATTACAGATTTTGAGTCTAATTTTCCTCTTTTTATTATGTCTCTTAAATCACCACCATTGCAATATTCTGATATAATATAAAAATTGTTTTGAGTTTCATAGAAATCTAAAAATTTAACAATATTTTTATGATTAAGTTACTTCATTGATCTAATTTCATTTATTAGTTGTTATGTATTAGTCTATTTTGTAATTTTATATACGTTACTTGATTAATCATTCTTCTATCAATCACTTTAATTGCAACAGGCATTCCATCATTTGATGTTCCTTTATAAACATTTCCATATGCCCCTCTTCCAATTAGATGATTCATATTGAAAGAATATTTTCCAACAATTTTTTACATTTTATATTAATAAAATTAAACGATAACATTTCTCTATAAAAAAATATTTGATTATATATATTTAGTATAATATCACAAAACAATTTTGGATTATTCTTATGATATCAATTTAGTATTTTAAATTTATTTGTATTTTTGTTTTAGTATTTCAAGATTCTTTTGTCTTTCTTCAATTTCTTATTCAATTTATTTTAAAAACTAATTTTGTCTATTTTCTTATTATTAATTATTGTTGGTCTTCTTATAATCAAAATTCTCTATATTTTGTTATTTTTTTTAAATTTATTCATATACTCTTAATTATTTAATAAAGCCTTCATTAGGTTAAATCTATTTTCTCAAACACCATAATATTTAATAGGCTCTATCAAAATTCCATTCAAAATGTTACATTAAATAACCTAAAATAATTGTTGCACTTCTAGAAATTCCAGCATAACAATGAACCATAACATTTGTATGTTTTCTATTTTCATCAATAAAATCAAAACACATAGGAAAATGATCAAGTAATGATTAATCTTCTGAATCAGGAATTGATATTTTGGAATGAATGTAAGATTCAGGTAAATTAATTTCAGGATAATCAATTACACTTAAAACAGCACGTATTTGTAATTTTTATAGCAAATATTGATCTTTAGCACAATCAATATCTCCTATATATAGTCCACTATAAGTATTAATTCCATTAGTCTTAGGTTCAAGAATACAATTCCATTTTGATAATTCGTTAGGGTCTAAGTTCATTAAATTATTATTATAATATATATATAATCAGTAATGGGTTTTCGTAATATCCGCATGAATTTTCAGCAGACCGTACGTGATTTTACATCATAAGAATATAGTTTAATTAATCAGTGTAACTATGACTAAAGTCCATGAAGAATTGTCACCATTTGTGATAATCATCATAAAATAAATTTTTAATAAATTAATGAATTTTTTTTTATCAAAATAATCAGATTTTAAAGTTTGAAATCATGCCTGCTACAAATATACCAACTTATTTTGCATATTTAAAAGTTGAAATATTTTCTTTATAAATATAATGTCTACAAATTTCCCATTTGCATAGTTTTTCTACTAATTTATCCTCCTCATTTTCTAAATTAATAATTTATTCTATTTTTTAGGCATTATCTTCTTTTTCTAATAGTTTTTTTCTTTATTCATCCCATTACATTTCATACAAATAAGCTACTTCATTAACTAAATTAATTGAAATAAGAGTTAACCAATCAGAACAATCAAGAGTTTGTGGTTGATTTTCAAAAAAATGTGTAGGATTAATTTTCATCATTTTAATAACTTATTTTTCATATTTTAATTATCCAGTAGGTTAAATAAATTATTCTAATCTATTGATAATACCTAATAATGAATTTCTAGTTGAAGGTACTATAAATTTATGATATAATCCTACACCAACTCCACCTACAACACTACCTATAAGTGCTCCTAATACAGGAACAGGTATTAATATTTATCCAGCAACAGCTGATCCTATTCCCATTGATGTTTTTACTCCTAAATGGCCCATGTTTTTTAATTTATTTTACATACTTAACACTTTATTTGAAAATACTTTATGAACAGAATAAAATAGAAATGTTTATCCTACTAAAAAACCAACAAATGGTAAATTCATTGAAAGAGCTGCAAAAGCTGTTGTTTCAGCTGTTCCATAACCTGCTCTTTATAATTTTTTTTACCATGATATATTATCATCAAGACAATCAACTATAAATATACCTATTCCTGATCCTATTGCTCCTGCTGCTAAAATTGTTGGATCAGTAGGTTAAGGAGCGCCTCCTTTTTATGCTTTATCTATTTTATTACAAAATTATTTCTTTATTATTTTTAATTATTCATCCATATTCATTGAAAAATTCATTAATAAATTTGATTATCCATTTTAATCAATTTAATATCCACATATTTCTTATTCATATAATTTTATATTTTTTACATATTCTATATTTGTTTCTAAAATATATTATACTCCTTAAGATAATTTCATATTTAAATTTTAAAATTTCTCAATCTCTGTCCATAAACCTTAATTAAAATAATCAAATGAAACAATTATTACTTAATGTTTTATCATATACAATACTATTTATTCTTTACTTTCTAAATATATTTTGAATGCAGAACGCTTTCCCCTTGTTATTATATTGATCTTTTCAATTAAAAGTGAATCTTTATCTTTCACAAAATCTCGATCATTTTTATTGACTATAATTTGTATTGTTTATATTGGCATTTTTGGATCCAATCCCATTCTGATTAAAGAAGTAAAAAAATCTGTTGTTTTTGCTGGATTATTCATTTTTTCTTCTTTATATTCTAAATAGGATATCAAAATTTTTTTTGTGAATTCAAAAGGATTGTTGAACTCTGGTCTCCAAAAATTTGATTTTTCAATTAAATAATAATTTTAAAGTTCTTTCACAATGTGTTATGATGCATCTGTTTAAATTGCTTAAAATGTCCTAACGTTGGCTAAAGCAGGATAATCTTAAAATATTTAATTAACTTTTTGCATCTAATCATTTACAAATTTTGATGTTGTAATTATAAATAACTCTATATCCTTATGAATATCGAAAATTGTTTCTTTTATTTTTTCAAACAGAATAATAAAATCTGCTTATTCTATTAATGCAAATTCATGCATTTGAATTGTAAATTTACCTACTTAATTTTCAATTTAACCTTCAAGTACATAATTTAATTCTTAAGAATCGAAATCATTTTCTAATAATAAATCTATTGTTTCTTCAATAAAAATAAAAAATTATGATATCATATTTTTAACTAAAATCATTAATTATTATACAAATCTACCATTTTAACTAATAATTATGGGCATACCTTTAAATTATGAAATTGAATGTTCTAAATCACTAAATGTTAAATTCATGATATCAGATTCTATTTCTTTTCTAGAAAACTTAGGTTTAATTTAAATGTATTTTTAAAAAAGGGCACATCCATTTATCAAAGTATTTGCTATAATAGCGTTTCCAAGTTAGACTTATCTTTATGACATCATTAACGCTTCTTATAATTCTTCCAGTGTGTCAACATAACAATTCTATTCAATAAAGTATTCCCAAATATTTGATAATAATTATTTTGGGCAAATGAGTATTGGTATAAGTGATCCAGTTGTGACTTATCTTTCAAAAGTATTAAGATAAATTTATTCTCTTAAATTGTATTTGTTTTAAAAATTAAAAAGAGTGATTTTATAATTTTCTAATGGATCTAATCTATAGCTCATTTACTTAGGGTAGTAGGGTAGAGTTTAATTGTTAGTTGATATTAAAAAGGAGCATTTAGATGGATCAATCAAAAAGGTTTTAGAAAAAATGATTATTAATACATAATTTTCTAATTTTGCTGCCATTATTTTAAAGTTTTCATCTGAGAATGTTGCAGGACCATTAAATTATTAAGTATAATTTTTGCATTCAGATATGTAATCATCACATAAGACATATCCTTAAATAATTGAATGTTGATTTCCACACCATTGATATGTAATGTATAAGAATTCATTGATCATAATAATATTGTATGTTTTTAATAAAAATTATTCATTTTTAGATTTTAAATCTATCCTATTTATTAGCTGTAGGTTATGGTACAACAATAGGTTTAATATTCCTAAATGTTAAAATAAATGAGAATACCAAATTTTTTATGCATATTCATGAATAGTTCTATCACTACTAAATTTACCAGATCTTATAGAATTACAGAAGGCTTTTTTAGCCCATGAGATTTTATCTTAATATAATTGATCAATCTGAAAAAATAGAATTAATAAATTACTTTTATTTGTGCTTATGCATAATGATAGAAATCATGTGCAACTAAATAGAAATCATTTCTATTAGTAATAGAATCTAATAATCCATGATGATCATGTCCAAATATACCAGATCTAATAGTTTAGATAACATTCCATAATGGTTTTTATATATATTGAAAAGGATCCGAATTTTTCATATTATCTATTAATTTTCCAACTTCTTCAACTCTAGCTCCGAAAATAAAAATATTATCAAGTCCAACTTCTTCAGCAATTTCGATATTTGCTCCATCCCATGTACCTAGAATAATTCCACCATTCATAACGAATTTCATGTTGGATGTTCCAGAAGCTTCCGTACCTGCAGTAGATATGTGTTATGAAATATCAGATGCTGGAATTATAATTTCAGCTGATGATACATTATAATTTGGTAAAAATACTACTTTTAAGTAGTGATTAGTATCTAAATCATGATTTATAACTTCAGCAACTGAATTTATAAGTTTTATAATTCGTTTTGCATTCAAATAACCAGGAGCTGCTTTTCCTCCAAAAAATACAGTTCGAGGAGCAAACTTTCTTCTACCTTCAGTAGGAGTATCTTTTAATAAAAGATATCTATATATAACATATAATATGTTCATGAATTATCTTTTATATTCATGGATTCTTTTAACTTATATATCAAATAATGTATCAGCATTAACTTCAACATTACAATATTATCTAACCCATTTTATTAGTCTTAATTTATTATTCCTCTTAACTTTCATAAATTATATTAAAGCTAATTAATCTTCGCATTTATCTTCTAAATTTTTTAATAAATCCATATTAAGAACCCATTCATCTGTACCTAACCATTCGTCATACAATTTAGCTAATTATTAATTACATGATCTAAGCCATCTTCTAGGAGCTACACCATTTGTTATATTAATGAATTTCTTAGGTCTCATTTCATAATGATCTTTAAATAAATCACTTTTCAATAAATCTGAATGAATCCTTGCAACACCATTCACCATATGAGATCCTATTATAGAAAGATTGGCCATTCTTATCTTTTTTATTGGACCTTCTTCTATTAGGGAAAGCATTGATAACTTATGTGCATCTCCTGGGAATTTTGCACTTACTTTATTCAGAAAGATCATGTTCACATAATATATAATCTCAAGATGTCTAGGTAACAAACTACCCAACAAATCAACACCCCATTTCTCTAATGCTTCAGGTAAAACTGTATGATTAGTGTAACCAAATGTCTTTGATACGATTTCCCAAGCATTTGCATGAGTCATTCCTTCTTGATCAATCAAAATTCTTAATAATTCTACAATAGCTAAAGAAGGATGAGTATCATTTAATTATATGGCTACCTTTTCTGGTAATGTTGACCAATCTCTTCTTACTTTTTTAAATCTTCTCAAAATATCTTGAAGTGTTGCACTCACTAATAAATATTCTTATTTAAGTCTTAATTCTTTTCCAGCATATGAATTATCATTTGGATATAAAACTGATGTTATATATTCTGCTTTTTCTCTTGCTTCCAATGATTTGAAATAATCTCCTTCATTAAAACTAGTAAAATCAAATTCATTTGCTGGTACAGATCTCCATAATCTTAATGCTATAGTATTAAATGTCATATATCCAGGAATTGGAGTATCATAAGCTCTAGCTACTATAGTTTCCTATTATATTTATTTGATTATTATACTCCTGCCTCCCATAAAGATTTCTCTTAACCATTCTCATGTCTTTTTACTACTTTTCCATAAAATTTAACTGGATATTAAACATCCAATCTTTCTATTTCCCAAGGATTACCTTTCTCCAACCAATAATCTGGTGCTTCCACTTATTATCCATTTTAAATCAATTATTTAAATATTCCATAACTATATCTAATTCCATAACCAAATGCTGGATAATTCAATGTTGCCAAAGAATCCAAAAAACATGCTGCTAAACGACTTCAAATTTATTTATTAATTACCCCAATCCACCATTCCCTAATGCTGGATCTACTTCCTCATCATATAAGTCTTCCAATTTATAACCCAACTCTTATACTGCCTCAGTATAAGAATCTTATAGTCCAAGATTTCCTACTGCATTTTATAGGCATCTTCCAATTAGAAATTCAATCGATAAATAATACACTCTTTTACAATCCTACTCATGAAAATACAATTAAGTGTCATTGAAACTTTCTATCAATCTATCTCTTATTGAGTGAGATACAGCCTAATAACAATGAACTTAATGAAAATCAAATCGGGTTCTAGCTAAAGAAAATTCCACATGATTCACTATTTACTCCTATATACTTATATTTTTATTTTATCATATACCTTTTCTTATCAGAAGGTAAGTAATTTTACATCAAATGCCACAATTTTTCATGATTTGCTAAACTCTGTGTTGACCCAAATTCTGGTCTAAAGAGTTAATTCATGTTTGAATTCGACCCACAAAATGATTTCCTAGACATTAAAGTCTTTGATTCACTACCAGATACCTACTTTTATAAACCTGACATTTTTGTTTAAGATATTTATATAAATTATTTATATACAAAAAAACAATCAATTATGAAATAACTTAAATTTATTTTACTCATCATCAAATAGTTATTAATGTAATTATCTAATACTTTAATCGTCAACCCTCATACTCTACTTTATATAACTATTTATTTATTTGCTCCTATACGGCTTTATTATGTTCAAATCATCTTTTCCAAAATGACTTTGTATTGAACCAAACTTGTATTCCATATTTGGATAATTTTTAATCTAAGAATACATAGCTTATTTTTTAACTGATATTGTAGGTCTCATGGGACTGATGGATTTTGATAATTTACTACTGAAATTTTTCGTCGAGTAGTAATTAGTTTACTTTATTGGGGTGAATTGATTTTTGCATATCAATTCTGGTAAAGCAATTTAATGCCATTAATTTCTTAATGAAATTGGATCCTTTGACTATTTAATAATTTCAACTATCTCGTTATTATTGAATCGACTCTAAGTGTATTGATTTTCAGATTTATTAAAGAAAATTCCAATTCCATTTAATTATCCATTTTTGAAATCTCCGATATATTTGTCTCCTGACTCAAAAATGATGCCTCCCTTACCATCTAATTCTTAGTTGAGAAAGTAACCAAATTCAAATTTATTTTATTTGATATCATATAATACTCCAATTCTTCTATTTTCATTTTAATTTATAAGAGTGCTAAAGAAAAGTTGTGTTTCATCGATTAATTTCCAATTCTTGAGTTATGTTTTTAACAATATTAACTAGTTTATTTAATATCATTACAAAGTAGGAACTATTTAATTTATTTATAATGTCTAATTCTTCTTAATCCTATTTCTAAGTATTGTCCACAATTGTTTCTCCATTAAAGTATTCATACTTTATTAATCCTATTTGTTAACCATTCTCATATTTGCAATACTTAAACTTATTAGAATAAATAAGTTAGCAATATCCTTACAAAAGTCCATTGCTAAATTGACCAACTATAATATAATCATTATTAATGAATAACCCAACTCCATTTATTTTATTATCCAACCATTATCCATAATAAAAAGAGCCATTGCTCCAATAATAGCCTCTCTCTTTTAATAACATCGTTAATTTTATTTTTATAAAACATTTAATAATTTAAAATGATGAATAGCATCATTGATCAATTGAATATAAAGGATTTTCAAAGTATAATCTACAATCACATAATAAAGCTGCTATATTTCTGTAAATAAGTTTCTTTAAGGGAATGAAAAATGACAATCGTTTCAAAAAGAATATCTGAAATTATTTACAACAATCTTGAATGCATTATAGATGATCATTGTTGAATAAGAAAACAAAGAATTTAAATTTAAATTATTCTAAATTCTCAGATTATTTACAAGATCTTAAGATGTTCCTCTAAATGTTTAAAATTAAGAATTTATAGTTTTGCTAAATTTAATGTAAATCATCAAAAATAAACTTCACAATCTTTTGCCATGATGCAAATAGAAAACTTAAGTATTTAGAAACGATTGATTTATTCCAACAACGAGGTATTTTTTTTTTTATAAATCTATAATAGCTACTTCAAAACTTTAATTCTAAATACGTACATTCCCTTTTAGATCTTATGACATCTTCAAATAAAGATTTAAAATTAAGTCTTTTGGATTACATAAAATTAGGTATGGAAATAGATGGATAATTAATTTAATCTGAAGTTTCATCCCTTTATTATGTTGGTAAGATGCTAGTATTGCTTGAAAACAGTGATTTAGAGTTAAAGAAATAGACTTCCAATTACAAAACTCTTAGATTTTTATCAATTTAGTGAAAACTTTCGCAAGCTTACTGGAATGGCAACAGTAATATAAGAAATAGAAAAGAAGGACAATGATAAATTAGAAATTAAGATACCTCTCTTAAATTTATTAATGAGAATTTCCTCTGAGAGTAAGAATTATTCTGATCTCAAAGTAAGAAATTATTAAAATTTTATAAGTTATATGGAATTGTGGAAATTTTTCTATAAAATTTAGATAATCAAGAATACATGATTGTTACTACAGTTATAAATATTTTTGGTTAGTTGACTCTTGATGATGAATTAACATCGAAAATTATTTAGAAAGGATTATGTATTTTCTAATTTAAAATTAGAAAAAATAATTAACCTTGTATTTATGTGTCATCCTCATAGGGTTAAATAATTAAAGTTCATTGATATTAATCAAAAAGATTATCCCAAAGCAATATTGGAGTTTTAAATATATACATTTCGTCTATTGAGATATTTAGCTTCTCTAAGGCATATTCTGAGAAAGTAGATGTTTGGGATTTGGGATGTATCTTATATGAGGTGCTTTAATAAAATCCTGCATTTTAATCAGCAAATCCGTTGATGCTAGAAAGGAAGATAGTATAATTAGAATATGAGTCAATCAATTAAGGTATATATAAGAATGAGTTGATGAATATTGTTGAATTGTGTCTTTAGAAGGAAGAGGATAAAAGACCATCAGTTAATGAATTACTTGAAATGATAAGTTTAAAGGTTATAGTTTTGATGGAATATATCAAGTAGGAGAAAGATGATCTGAAAAGTGAGTTGTAAGATTTAAGATCAATAATTAATGATTAATAATATGAGATAAAGAAAGAGTAATAGTTGGTTTGGAATATATTTTAGAAACTATTATAATTATCACATCAGGATTATAAAACTATTGATGCAAAGAATTAATATATAATTGAATAGTTTAGAAGAAAGATAAGCAAATCAGATAATGAAATTAATATATAGGCAGAATTGAATAAATTAACATCTTTGTCTAAGGAGTAGATATCCTATTTGCCAAAGATAAATTATTGACAATTATTTTTTATAATAGAGACTGAATGTTAATAGTTGTTAATTTGATAAATATATTTTTTTCTAAAATTAAAAAATCTGAATCTATTATCGAATCTGAATCTAGAAGCACAATTTTATTAAATTTAAAGAAATGATAATGGAAAATTAGAAAAATTAAGTAGATAGAGAGAATGAAAATTGTATAAATTTAATTGATATAATAAAATTAATGTTTGGTTAGAATGTCGATACTTAAGATTTAAAAATTCTTAAATGTGTTCATGATTACAAAACAATGAGTAAAAAATTAAAGATTCGTGCATTCGGCTAATTTCATTAATGCTAATACAACTGTGTTAAAGACATATTTTCAAAAACNTACATGATTGTTACTACAGTTATAAATATTTTTGGTTAGTTGACTCTTGATGATGAATTAACATCGAAAATTATTTAGAAAGGATTATGTATTTTCTAATTTAAAATTAGAAAAAATAATTAACCTTGTATTTATGTGTCATCCTCATAGGGTTAAATAATTAAAGTTCATTGATATTAATCAAAAAGATTATCCCAAAGCAATATTGGAGTTTTAAATATATACATTTCGTCTATTGAGATATTTAGCTTCTCTAAGGCATATTCTGAGAAAGTAGATGTTTGGGATTTGGGATGTATCTTATATGAGGTGCTTTAATAAAATCCTGCATTTTAATCAGCAAATCCGTTGATGCTAGAAAGGAAGATAGTATAATTAGAATATGAGTCAATCAATTAAGGTATATATAAGAATGAGTTGATGAATATTGTTGAATTGTGTCTTTAGAAGGAAGAGGATAAAAGACCATCAGTTAATGAATTACTTGAAATGATAAGTTTAAAGGTTATAGTTTTGATGGAATATATCAAGTAGGAGAAAGATGATCTGAAAAGTGAGTTGTAAGATTTAAGATCAATAATTAATGATTAATAATATGAGATAAAGAAAGAGTAATAGTTGGTTTGGAATATATTTTAGAAACTATTATAATTATCACATCAGGATTATAAAACTATTGATGCAAAGAATTAATATATAATTGAATAGTTTAGAAGAAAGATAAGCAAATCAGATAATGAAATTAATATATAGGCAGAATTGAATAAATTAACATCTTTGTCTAAGGAGTAGATATCCTATTTGCCAAAGATAAATTATTGACAATTATTTTTTATAATAGAGACTGAATGTTAATAGTTGTTAATTTGATAAATATATTTTTTTCTAAAATTAAAAAATCTGAATCTATTATCGAATCTGAATCTAGAAGCACAATTTTATTAAATTTAAAGAAATGATAATGGAAAATTAGAAAAATTAAGTAGATAGAGAGAATGAAAATTGTATAAATTTAATTGATATAATAAAATTAATGTTTGGTTAGAATGTCGATACTTAAGATTTAAAAATTCTTAAATGTGTTCATGATTACAAAACAATGAGTAAAAAATTAAAGATTCGTGCATTCGGCTAATTTCATTAATGCTAATACAACTGTGTTAAAGACATATTTTCAAAAACAGTGGAAACTTGTTTTAAGTAATGTGAATTAGGTATGAATAAAGGAAATTGATTAGAGCTTGATAATTACTTTGAGGAGAAAAAGAAAAGGAAGATAGAGAATAAAGTGTTTTATGCATTACCTATATATAATAATTCTGAACCATCAAAGCAATATTTGATACCATAGGAATAGTAAGGAGAATATTAAAAAAAGACAATACAATTTGAAATAGAATCTTAACGCAAATTAAATGAATTGAAAAATATTCTGGATGAACGTGGTAAGATTTATAAGTTGTGATTTATATATGCACATAAATTTATATAATGTAAATAAAATTAATTTTTAATTCTGTAGCTAGAAATGGCCACTCATTATAGATTAGATGAATAGCATCATTTGCTCTCAACTCATAAAACAAAGTTCCAATTACCAAAAGGACACTTCTTGTTTACATCGGAAAGTGTTAGTGCTGGTCATCCTGATAAGTTATGTGACTTTATAAGTGACAGCATTCTTGATGCATGTTTAGAACAAGATCCAAATTCTAAGGTAGCATGTGAATCAGCATGCAAAAACTCTCTTGTTATGGTATTTGGTGAAATAACAACAAATGCTTAAGTACCTTATGAGACAATAGTGAGAGAAGCAATTAAGAATGTCGGTTATGATAACATAAGTAATCAAATTGATGATAGTATATATAGATAAGGGATTGGACTACAAGAATGCTTCAATAATAGTATCTTTGGATTAGTAATCAAGAGAAATAAATTAAGCTGTTGTAGGAGCAAAGCATGAAGATGAAATTGGAGCTGGAGATTAAGGATTGATGATTGGTTATGCATCAGATGAAACTCCTGAATTAATGCCTTTAACTCACCATTTATGCAATAAACTAATTGAAAGACTTTAAGAATGTAGAGTAAAGGAAATATGTCCATGGATGAGACCAGATGCAAAAGTTTAAGTTACTGTTGAATATAAAAGAGATGGTGCAACATTCTTCCCAGTAAGAATCCATAATGTATTAATTTCTTAATAACATGATGAGAAAATTACACATATTGAAATATAAGCTGAATTACATCAACATGTTTTAAAGTATATAATAATTATATTATAAATAGACAAGTATTACCATAATAATATGTTGATGAGCATACTCAATATCATTTAAATCCATCTAAAGCATTTACTGTAGGTGGACCATATGGAGATGCAGGATTAACTGGTCGTAAAATTATTGTTGATACTTATGGTGGATGGGGTGGCCATGGTGGTGGTGCATTCTCAGGAAAAGATCCTACTAAAGTTGATAGAAGTGCTGCTTATGCTGCTAGATGGGTTGCTAAATCTCTTGTTGCATCCAAATTATGCAAAAGAGTTATGATCTAAGTTGCTTATGGTATTGGTATAAGTGAACCATTATCTATCTCTGTTAATTCATATGGAACACATGTCGAAGGATATGATGATGATGATCTATCTGAAATTGTCTAAGAAAATTTTGATCTTAGACCTGGAGTTATTATCAGAGAACTTAAATTGAGAAGACCTATCTATGCTAAAACTGCTTCAGGAGGTCATTTCGGAAGATCTGAACATGAATTCTTATGGGAAAAACCTAAAATTATTGACATTGCTGCTTGGAAATCTAATAAAGAATAACAATAATAAAAATGAATAGATTTAAATTATATAATCGACAAATAAATAAATAATATCTTCCTCATTTTCTTTTATTTATTTCTTCTTCTAATATCTGATTAATAACCTCTACTTCTTTTTTCATTTCTACTACTTCCTAAAATTTATTAATACATCAATTTAATTACAATTTTTCGTTTACTATTTAAGTAAATTAAATATATTTGCTTAATTATTTTATTCTACTTTTCAGGCAAGTTTCTATACAGTTTCCCTTTCAATCTAAATTTATTTTAGAAATCACTCTCTCAGCTATTTATTTTTAATTATTCATTTTTATTATAAAAAGGATTTTTCTGTATGGAATTTAGATTTATTAAGCTTTATATGCATCAACTATAGTTTAAAGGTCAAACATTTCTTTTTTTTATATTCTTTTCCTTGTTTCTCTAATTTTAAATACTGCCACTTTATTTCACTATAAAATAATTATACTAAACAGCAAAGTTTAATTTCAATATTAATTTTTTACAATCCTAAACTTCAAATTGATATATTTAATATTCCAATAATTAAGTACTGAAATATTTTTATTTAATTGTACTCTTCCTTTTTTTTTAATATTAATTTAAATATCTGATTACATGAGGTTACGTTTAGAGCAAAGTTACCTTTTGTTAATATCTTGATATTTTTTCAAAATACTTGTTTAGATTTTAATTAAACTAATAAAATTTGATTGTATTACATTAAAACAAAAATTGCTCAAAATTTGTAAAAAATTAAAA
The DNA here is from genome assembly GCA_905182985.1 of Paramecium sonneborni. Classification (NCBI taxonomy): domain Eukaryota; phylum Ciliophora; class Oligohymenophorea; order Peniculida; family Parameciidae; genus Paramecium; species Paramecium sonneborni. Next base: position 245,639 of record CAJJDN010000013.1, on the reverse strand, counting down.
ATTCTATTTTGTAATATGTAAATAATAAAAAATAAATTATGTTGTTTTATAAGCAATAATTTTATAGAAATAGCGAGGAATTGTAGTCATTAAGAAGATTGCAAATTGATTTGCAAGATGAATAACTAAAAGAATTACAAGATGATACTTGTGAGATAACAATGAAAATGGTTAGCGATTTATTATAAATAATTATGACACCGAAAATCGGTCCTTATTAAAATAAAAATTTTTCTGTATTTAATTTCCCTAAATATAGTTTAATCTTGATTTTAGAATAAATTATCCTTATTCACCCCCTAGCATATTTAGCATATCTGATATACATCACCCGAACATAGATTATAGGAATAAATAATTCTATTTACAATTTATCGATAAACAGAACTGGAAGCCGATATATGGGTAAAACATAAATATTATATTAAGATTATTTGAAATTATAAAAGCGATGAGATAGACATTGGTAAATGTAGATTTTACATATATTCCAAATCAGAATGATTGTATTATTTTGGCACAAACAGTTTTATGCCCAACCAATCAAAATGATGATAAACGTTTAGATTTATTATTTGAAATGAGTGATAACTTTAAAATTAATTTTGAATTAAATTAATAGTCGAATTTTATTGGGGAAAATGAGTAATAGTAAAAAGAAAACAGCAGCTTAAATTTCAGTCAATAGCCAACTATAATTAATCTATTAAAAACATAGAGGCATAGTTAAAATGATAAAATATTTTATATTAAATAAAAAAATTGATTTATTAATTTTATTTACATGGTAGAAATAACTAAATAAGCAGTGAACCTTATCAATAAATCACTCTAACTATTCAATATCTTTATTGTGTTATTCTATTATGTAAAGTTCAGGTAATAATTGTAGCATACATTATCTAGTTTCATAACTATATAGTGAATTGAATATGAATACTTTAGTAAAACTCTTTAAGATTCTTCGTTTAACAATTTATAACTTACCCATAAAATAAGTTATTTATCTTTTTCTTATGATTTTATCTAATTTTCAAGCTCTGAAAATGTATGCCTTACCTTTTAGTATTTCTTAGCTCTCAAAAATCTAATTATTTAAATCTATGCATTTACCTATATTTAATTATTGTTGAATCTCTTTCCCAATAATTCTTCAATGCTTCACTACCTTCACCATACTTTAAAACAAGTTCTTTTTAAAATATTCCTAATTCAATGGACATTTCAGTAAATCTTGGAAGAGTTAACATTTTATCACCATTTTCATCTTGAAAATCAGCATTATTGGTAAAAATTTAAAGTAATTAAGATTTACATAATTTCTCTTAATGAATAGCTCTATATAAAGTTTTAAACTAAAATCATAAAGCAGAAAATGTACTTCTGAAAATTCGATTAATTTATTTCCATCTAAATCTGCTGCTTTAAACAAAGATTCTAAAATACTTTGTTAATCTTTTTTATTATTTGAGTACAATTCTAAAATTTTAATAAGCAAACTATCATGATTAATAAAATATCTTTAATTATTTGATTACTAGTTTCTATATGATAACAATAGAGATTAAATTTATTGTTGATGCAACCACCTTGATGATTTTTCAGAGAGAAATTCATTGACTTATTCATATGTTAACATTAAATCAACCTTACCATAATTAAGATCATTTTTAGATGAAAAATATTAATAACTTTCTGTTAATAGTTTTTATCCTATCTCATCCATTTCTCCAATCATGTAACAAAATTAAGCCAATAATTTAGCCTTTATATGATTTTCTTTTTCATAATAAATAAATTAGTAAACCTAACGAATCTTTTTTTCAGCTACTTATTTAAATCCATATTTATTTTTATAATAATCATAAATACTAACATGAAATGGTATTTTATAACCTTCAGCTTATTTGCAAATATCACTTAGAATTTGAGTAACTAATTTTTATAATTACAAAATTGAAAATTATATTTTCTTATTAGGCTTCTTCTTTATTTTCACATCAGCTAATAATCCATTAGCAATATCTGTATTCTAACTATAAACTCTTCTAAATCTTTTTTAATTTTTCTATTCAAGTTAAATTGGATTATGTCTACTTCTAATTTTTTGTTTCTGATCCTTATATTGCATAATCACTTATTTTACTCTTTCACCTTATATATTATTAAAGATTAAAGGAGAAGATTCAATATCAAAATCATCAGATAATGATTCATCATTTTAAGTTTTATTAGTATTTTTTTCAAACAAACTTTACTTCTATCCTTTTTATTTGATATCATATTATTAAGAAGATCTCTAATATGAATATTAGTTACTTGAACTATTAATTTCTTCAAATTCTTAGGCTGATTTGATATTAGAATTTTATTTAGATTCTAAAATAGAATGTTTTTGAGTTTTTGATGATTTTTTATTTTTTAAATTTAAAAAAAGTTCATTTTCTGTTACTAATTATTACTTTCTTTATTAAACTGACTACTAATTTTATTAGGAACCATCTAATATTTATGATTCAGAGGATTATTTATCTATTTATTTTTTCATAATTTATTAATTTTGATTTTTTTAACCTTACTATTATTCAATAACTATTTAATTATTATCTTCTTTATTAAATTCAATTTGTTAAGATATTTTTTTCTATCTTTGTACAGTAGCCTATTATTTTGGCTTTTAAAGGTTTTATTAACTAAGTTAACTTCCTTTTCTTTTTGAAATACTTTAATCATTATTTTAATTTTAATTTTATTTAAGTGTTGGTGTTTAATTTTCTACAAATTAATTAAAACTTTATGAATTTTGTGTTTACTCTGAATTTTATACTAGTTCTTATAAATTTTTTTCAAAATCATCTTGAAGTTCATTAACTTATTTATTATTTTCTTATAATAAATATTATGAATCAATTTTTTCATTAATTTGTATGATTTTTTTGAGTTATTTTTTAACTTTTGATCCATCCTCTTAATTTATAATTTTACTTCTGTCTGTTAATTAATAATCTAATTCATCTTGTTCATCAATATATTCTTCATCTTATTATGTATTTTTTATTTGTTCTTGATCTTTATTCATGTCAGATAATTAATCAATACTTCTAATTTATGATGACTCTATATCTTCTTCTAAGATTTCTGGTTACTTAATTTCTATGTTATAACTTGAAGATATTTATATTAATGTATCTTATAAATTACTTTTTTATTTCATCAATTTTTTAATTTGTTATTTTTTTTTCTTTATTATCTCAATAAAATCCTAAACTGCTTAAGTCAATTTAGATTCTAATTCTTAATTTACTTATTCTTTTTCCATTAAATCAATCTTTTACAGAGTATCTTCTTTTTCTAATCTAATCAATTTTTATGAGAGTTATTATGATTGTTAAATTTATAAATTAAGAGTCTCACATATAGAGTCTTTATAATCTAATTCTGATTCTTGAATAAGTGAGATAGCTTCTTTCAATCTTTATTCTAAAACCTATTGCTCTTCTATTGATTTTAAATTTTATTACTGCAATTCAATTTACTGATTAATAATTAATTGATCTTTAGTTTATTCTTATTATTACATCTATAGAATTTAACCTTATAATTATTCCAATTATGAGATTTAATCATTTAATTATAGTGAATCTAAATCTGTTTAAACTTCTTTTTATTTTAAATCTAATTAAACTTATATCTCTTAATCTAAATATTCAATTTCAGGTTCTAAAATTTATTGATGAATTAAATCAATTTTAAGTTATTATTCTTATTCTCTTAATTATTCGAATTTTTCAAAGTTAGTATTTTTAACTTTATTTTTATTGAATTTATATTCAGCAGCAGTAGCCCTAAAATTTAATAAATGTGAGACAATGCTTTTTCCTTTGGCTAATTAAACATCAATTTTTTAATCTTCTAATCTTTTATTTTCATTGTTTTCTTAAGTTTTTAATAACATAATTTATAAAAGCAAAGAGTCAATTTCATTTTTTTAAATTTCATTAGTTTCTATTAATTACCTCATTTCTGATGTTAATAATAACATTTTAGCTTTATTCATATTTAATTCATCAATAGAATCCGAAGTTTCATTTTTGATTTTAAGAATTTGATTCTAATAGTCTTAATATCTGAGTTTTGCAATTTCCATTTGAGAATCATGAAAATTCTATATTCTTTACATTTATTCTAAATAAGATTTTTCTGATTCCCTCTATTGTTCTGAATAACATTTAATAATTTATCCAATCAATTCTACATAAAAATCCCAAACAGTTTAAAGCAAATCTCCTCTTTCTGTACATTCAATACTCACTTATCTATTTAATTATTATTATATACTTTATTAATTCTTTAAGACAAGAAGCATAAATAAGTTATATTCTTTCTGCTAATTCTCTTGTATTCATATTTGAACATTCTTATTTTGTATATGCAATCATCATAAATAACCAATCTCTCAAATCAATAGCTTATTGTCTATTTGGTGGAATCATCTCTTTTTCTTGAATTGATTATTACATTTCTAATTTTAAAATTTCCCCAAAGTATTTTTATAGATTTGTTGCTCTACTGTTATCTTGAAAAAGTTCTGTAAAATCTAATAAATGACCTTAAAACCTTTCTTTTTCTAAATTGGTATTAAAAGGAATACGATTATTAGTTTTTTTATAGAGAGTGCTATAAAATGATTACAAATTTTTGTCATATTTCTAATTTATTCAATAAAATATACAGTTTATTAGAGTTCAGGATCTTTATAAATGCTAGTTCCAAGTTTAGCAAAGTTTCTTTTAGTGGATCTAAGATATGATATATCAGAACAAGGTCCCAATTTAGTTAAATTGATAACTGTTTAACCTTTAGGATTTAATTATTGTTTGAATGAATTTGGTATGGAAGTATTAATTAATTGATCCCATTCAATGGAAGAACTAGGTGAATGCATTTTAGATTTAGCTTTAGTTTCAAAATGATGGGGTTATTGAGACTATTGAATTTCAGGTAAATAATTTTTATGCATAATAATAAGAAATAAATAACATATTAAATAAGACACTTTAAATTTTATTAGATTTGATATCAATAAATTTATTTAATAATGGGAGCATGTGGTGGTAAATCAGGAGATAAACAAACTGGGATGTCTAAAGAACAAAAACGTAAATAATTAATTCTAATCTTTAGAATTGGCTACGAATAAATTCGAGGTTGGACCTAACATTTTTGTTAATCTAAAGCAAGGCGATATAACTGATACTTATATCATAAATAAAATATTAGGTGAAGGTATTAAAATTAAATTTATCAGTCAGGTTCATATGGATAAGTGAGACTTGTTCAACATAAGAAAACTGGTTAATAAAGAGCTATGAAATAAATACAAAAGAAAAAAATACTAAAAGAATAAGAAGATGCAATGTTTAGTGAAGTAGCCTTACTTAAAGACATGGATCATAATAACATTGTCAAATTATTTGAATTGTATCAGGATAGTCAAAATTACTATTTGGTTACCGAATACTTAAATGGAGGTGAATTACTTGATAAATTAACTAAATTATCAACATTTAATGAGAGAACAGCAGCTGAATACATGAAATAAGTATTGTCAGCTTTATCTTATTGTCATGCATAAAATATTATACATAGGTATTATTTAAATTTATGTTATGTAGAGATATGAAACCATCAAATATTATGTTGGCATCACCAGATCCTAAATCACCTATTAAAGTTATTGATTTTGGTACTGCCAAAAAATAATTAAGTGGAGAATCTTAAACTTAAGTTATTGGAACAGTATTTCTTATTTATTAAATAGCCACTTTATATTGCACCTGAAGTTATTGATAAAAATTATACAGAAAAATGTGATATCTGGTCATGTGGTGTTATTTTATATCAAATTCTTACTGGAAAATTTCCTTTTGATGTTAAAGTCTAAAGTTTATAGCAATTATTCAATAATATCAAATCAGGAAAATATAATTTCAATTCAAAAGAATTTTAAGGTTTATCTTTTGAAGCTTAAGCATTAATTAAGTCTATGCTTTAATTAGATCCAAAGAAAAGACCATCAGCAAGTGAGATTTTAAATGATCCTTGGATTAAAGAAAAAGCAAAAGAAGATAAAATAAGTTTAGAAGTAATGAATGATTTAGGAAAATTTCATGTAAAATATTCTATTAAATATTAGAATGAAAGTAATATGAGAGCAGCTATTATGTAATTGATAGCTGGAGAAATGATGACTAATGAAGAAAAAGATCAACTAAATTAAACATTTTAAAGTATGGATAAAAATAAAGATGGATAACTTTCTAAAGAAGAATTAATCTAAGGTAATTATTATTATTATAATTAGCTTATACCCAAGTATTTAATGATGAATTAAAAGCTAAGCATTTAGTTGATGATATTTTCACTTAAATTGATTAAAATAATTCTGGAAAAATAAGTTATACAGAATTTTTAGTAGCTTCATCTAAATAAAATACACTCCTATCAAAAACTAAAATAGATTAGGCATTTAAAATGTTCGATAAGGTATGCAATTCAAATTATTATATATAGGATGGAAATGGTTAAATTACAAAATAGGAACTATAAGATATTATGTGTGGTATAGATATTGATAATTCTGCATGGGCGCAAATTATTTCATAATGTGATAAAAATGGAGATGGCATCATATAATATGATGAATTTGCTAACATGTTGTTATAAACTGCCAAAAAATGATTTATGTTAAATAAATAATATTTCCATATTTGATTTTATTATTAATTATAATCTATCTATATTTTATTACGAATTATCAATTCTACAACATATTGACAAAATAAAAAGTATTCAATAATTACTATAAAATTTTATGCTATCTACTTTTTCTATGTTACTTTTAAAATTTCCTTAATAACAAATATCTTTTATTTTCATTGAACAAACACCTTCTTTTTAATTTCTCTTCATTTAACATTCAAGCTTTTAATTTTCTTTTTAAAAATATATATTGCATTCCCCACTAATATGATTATCAAAAAATTATCCTTCAACCTTTACATTTGAATCTAAACTAATTACTCCCTCCCCATTGAATAAACCTTCATTAAAACTACCTTAATATTTTTTCATGTCTTATCCTTCTGTTATTATTTATAATTCTCCTTTTCCTTCTGGACATCCTTTCTCAAAAAATCCATTATATATTAATTAACAACCAAATTTCTTATTCCATTAAATTAATTTCCCTTTTCCTTCAGGTTCATCTTCTAACCATTAACCTTCATAAGAATCACCATTTTTATATTAAAGAACTCCTTCCCCATATTTTTAATTATTCTAAAATTCTCCAATATATGTTCCTTCAATATTTTCTAATTTTCCTTTTCCATTAAATTATCCCATTTCAAAATTTCCTTCATACTTTGAATTCTACCAAATTAATTGACCTTTACCATTAAATTTACTATTGTAAAATTCCCCTTTATATTCTAGTTAATTAGTTTTTAAATGTCCTTATCCTTAATACTTATCAACAATAAATTCTCCTTTATAAAAACTATTTCCATCAAATATCAAAGTGCCATATCCATCTTTTTTGAATTCTTCATTAATTGATCCCTTGTATTAATAATTTGGTCCTTCAATTTTCCATTCACTTTTTAAATCAGGTTATCCATTTATCCAATTACCAATCAAAGAGACTTTATTTATACTTAATTGACCTTCCCCATGAAATTTTCCATTAAAAAATTTTCCTTTATAAAATGAGTTACTATCATTGAACTTTATAGTTCCACTTCCATTTAATTTATTACTATTTTAATCTCTGATACCTTCGAATTTGTCTCCATTTTTAAATAATATCATTTAATTGATTATTTTATATATTAATAATATTTGTTTAATTTTATAATATTTTTATGTCTTATTAGAATTATTGATCTTATCAAACTTCTTGATGATTTAATCTATTTATTCATCTAGGTTATTAAAGAACTAATTCTTCTTATTTATTGATTCAGATTCAATTTCAAAAAAATTAATTAATTCAATAAATTTGGCAAATTGCTTTTAAATACTATATGCCTGTAAATAATCGATCATATTTAATTCTAAAGTATCTAAAAATATAATCTATCAATAAAATATTTGATTTTAAGTTGGTAAATTTTTAGATTGGATTAATCTAACTGAGAATACTTTTAAGTATTCAATAATTATGGAATTGAGACCAAAAATTTTATATCTTAATAATTTATTATTTCCACATCTTCTATCAAATTATAAGTAATTTAATTATCACTCTATTTTAGTTTACTTCTTAAATTTAATATCTAAATTTCTTCCTTCATGTGTTACTACTTCACTAAAATATAATTGCACACTTAAACTCTTGATTTGAAAGGAATAAAAATTTAAGTAAATGATCTATTAAAATTTAAAAAAGCTTCATATAATTGTCTTTTCTTAGGTAAATCAATTTAAATATCTGAAGAAATTTAATTTAATTTAATTATGGATTTGATTGATACAAAAGTAATTGAATTGAGTTCTAAAACAGGGATCCCAGATGATTAATTAAAAATGTTCATTGCATTAATCCTATGTACATTATTTGGATTCTTTTTTAAATTATCCATAAGAGGTAATAAATTGAATTGATGATTTAGGAAGGTAAGCTAGATTAATATTTGGATCAGTATTTGGTGTTTTAATTACTTACTATATTTATAGATGTTAAATTATCAACGTTTTGTTTTAGACAATTGTAGTATATATAATGGTGAAGGTTTTGGGAAAGAAAAGTCCTTGGCCTGTATTTGTGGAATCAATGATCTTTGTGGCAGCTCATCATATATATAGATAATATACTGATTATGGAGGTTGGAAGATGGATGTAACTACAATATTAATGATGGATACTCCTAAATGGACAGCTTTTGCATTTTGTGTTAGTGATGGAATGAAAAAATAACTAAGTAAAGAATAGGAAATTAGAAAGATTGCTAAATTACCATCATTTTTAGAATATTTTTCATTTATTTTCTTTTTTGCTGGTAGTGTATTGGGACCATGCTTTGATTATTATGATTTTAATACTTTTATTAATGAAGAAAATGAATATAAAAATATTCCATCAACAATCAAAGAAACATTACGTTTACTAAAAAATGCATTAATTTGTATGGGTATCTTTTTATTTACTGAAAAATATTTCCCTTTAAATTTTGTTGCCTCTGATGAATTTGGAACATATAATATTTTATATCAAACTCTTTGGTTTAACATTATGGTAGCAATCTAAAGAACTAAATATTATGGAGGTTGGTAATTAGCAGAAATGAGTATAGCTTCATGTGGTATTACATATTAAGGAAATGGATTATTTTAAAAAATCAAAGCTGTTGATGTAGATTGGGATTTAACATATAATATGAAAGATAAAGTAGAAAAATGGAATATCTCTATTTAAACATGGTTAAGAAGATATGTTTATACTCGTATTTATACTGAAGAAGAAATGAAGAAGAGTCCAGCTAAATAAAATCTTGCTTATTAAATGACATATGTTGTATCATCTTTATGGCATGGATTTTATATTGGTTATTACTTTTCATTCTTTTAATGGGCAATTTTAAATAATGTTAATAAAGCAATCTTTAGAGTATCTTGTAATACCAAATATTTGAAAATATTTGAAACTAACCCTTTAGCTAAAATTATTAGATGGTATTTAGCCAACACTATTTTCAATGTTTTTGGAATTACATTTTTATTGTTGAGTGTCGATCCCATTCTTAAATTTTATAGCAATATCAGATTTATCCCTCATATTTTGTTATATGCAATATATGCTTTCTTTTTAATCACTAATTTTGGTTAGAAAAGTAAAAAATAAAAAGAATGAAAATATATATTTTATAAAAATAAATTTTAAAAAATATGTTAATGTTGAATAAATCTTAACTTATCTTTATTGATATCAAAGATTAATAAATTTAATTAAACCTTAAACTTAAATATATTTTACATCTATAAAAATATTTAGATCATCATTTTTATTTTTGTATAAACTTAATATCAGGTGAAAGAGATTTAGTTATTTTAGATGACTATTCTTTTGTTCTTTGACCTTCGCTATTCCAAAAGGTTTAAATAGGCATCCTCGATGCTGGATGCTTATCATTAAGAACATATGGAATCAAAATTATTTCATGAGAAGATGGAACTGTAGGAGGTGGGGATGAAATTACGATATCTACTTTTTAATATTAGTGTTTCTAAATATGGCATCCCATTATTATTATAATAAAATAATGAATTGAAAATTTTCATTATTTAAATTTAATTATTATGCTCTCAAGAAAAAAGAATATTTTTAAACCTAATGAAGAATCTAAATTGTAGATTTAATTTTTACAAGCATTTCTTCATAATTTATCTGAAACATTTATTTTTACTTTTTATTTATTTTTATATATAATTGTAGTCTTCTTACCTATAATTATGAATCAATTTAATTTATCCTATTATTTTTAATTATTTAATCCTATTTTATGAGATTATCATTAATAGTCTTAGTTTTTATTTTGAAAAATTATATTCTCAAAGAATATATAACAACAAATTTTCCATTTTATATTGAATTTTCGATATTGGATTTAAGTTAAAAAATCTAATAAATTTTAATTTTTTATCTTTTTTTCACATATTTTATAATCATATACAAAATTTAAATTAATTTACCAAAATTATTTAGAGAAATAAATTTATTAAAATAAATTACAAACAAGAGAACATAAAGACAGCTAATATTTATTAGATGGAGATCTTCTTTAAAGAAAAGAAGTAAGACTCAATAAGATTTTTGCATAAAGATAAACAAAATAGTAATAACCTCATCATTTTAATTTTTGAACTTAAATAAATATAATATTAAAATTTGAAATGAGTTATAATTATGAATTATTATAAAAATATTAAAAATAATTTAAGAAATGAAATAAACATGAAATCACTTTTTTTTTTTAGGTGGTGCCTTTTTTTTTTTGGGTAAACTCTTTAAATATACATCATATCTTCTACTCTATGAATATAGAAAGGAAAATTTACATTTAAATCTTCTTTTTCCATGATGGCTCTTTCTCTGATTCTTTAATACATTTCTTCTAAATCCCAAGATCTGATTAGATGATCATATGAGCCAGAATATAATAGACCATTAGCAAGGGCGAGAGTAGTTACTCCATCAATGTGTCCTGAGAAATCTTCTTTTAATTCCCAATTTTTCATTTCATACACTTTGATTTTTTTATCATCAGTTCCAATGTATAAATAAGGATCATGAACCAACATACATAAAGCCCATCCATGTAATCCAACAATTACCTTTATAGGTTAAGGATTAGGCTAATCTAATGATTAGAGTTCATAAAGATGTATAAAATTATCGATAGTTCCAAGAATCAATAAGTTTTTATGTACAAGGTATGACATGATAGTAAAATTAGGGAATTGAACACTCCTAAGAATAGATTATTTGTATGGATCAACTTAGACGATAGTATTTTTGCCATATAATAGATTGATTTCTTTATCAAAAATAACATTCATAGAATTGATTGGATATCCGATATTAAAGATAACCTCACATTCATTGCTTGTTGTATCCCATAGTCTAACAGTACCATCAAGAGAACTAGATGCAAGTTATCTAATATTTAAAAAATGTATAGATGTGACTTAAGCTTTATGTCCTTGATACGAATAAACAGATTCTCCAGTTTTAATATTATTGGATTTAATGAAGCCATCATCATATCCAACATAAATGTTAGATTCAGAAAATGTTGCAGCGCATATGATATTTCCCTTCGTTGTTTACTAATTTTCATCTTAATCTTAGACTGTAGTATCATCTGAGATTTTGGAAATCAAAAATTTGGATGCGATTTGCCTATTTAATAGATCCCAGCCTAAGTAGTTATATGAATACTTTTGACATTTCCATCTCTAGAAGCAGAATATAGGTAATTGCCATTAATTCCATAGGGACTAATCAATGTGATGATTGCATCCTTATGGCCTTTAAGTCTATCTTTAAAAGCCTTGCTCTTAATCTGCTTAGTTGGTTTAGCAAATTATTATTAATACATTAAAAATATTAATATTTATATATATATGTATCAATAAGAAACTGTTTTTATAATGTTCACTTGCTAGTGATCTTCATTAGTAAATGATATGGCTTCATAATTACCTAAAATAAAATGATAAATTACATTTTTCTTTATCAATTCCTGCTACTTCTGTATCGGAATCAATTCTCAAAACACCAAAACCTTTTAAAACAATAAGGATAAAGAAAACAAAGAAGGCAACCCAAACTGTTATAATTAATAAACCTAATAATTGACAGCCAAGTAATTTCATTCCTTTTCCATAGAATAAGCCTCCATTAATATCTAATAGACCAGTAAATAAGATTCCTATGAATCCACCATGCTAAAATAAATGAATTAAATACCAAGAAAATTGGAACAATTTATACTGGATCATCTAATTTAACTTTTGGTAAGGCTGTAGCTGATAATGTATAAATAATTCCAGCAATAGAGGCAATAATAGAAGTAGCCCAAATTTATGATTCATGAGGTGCAGCAGAACTGACTACTAATCCAGCCAATATACCTCTAGATATTGAGAATAAACTTGTTGTTTCTTTTGTAAAATATCTAGTTATAAAACTCCAAAATCCACCTACAGCTCCAGCTACCAAAGTATTAACAGCCACTAATCCTTGAATGTATGGAGTAGATTAACCCGATTAGATTTATCCACCATTAATAAACATCCATGTTGCAAAGAGAATTATTGTGCCAAAAGCCACATATATTGAACTAAATGCCTAAAAATTTAAACTAGAATTTTATTCAAATCTATATTTTCTTGGTTTTGATACTATAGTAACTATTAAACCTGCAACACCAGCTGAATAAAATATAAATCCTGCTCCTCCAAAATCTTTATATCCTAACTTTGTTAACCATCCATCTTTATTTGTCCAATGAACTATTGCCGGTGATACAAATCCTGAATAAAATAAAGCCAAAACACCCCAGGCTAAGAATGTTAATCTCTCTGCTGCTCCTCCAGATACTATTGATACACCTATACAAGATAAAGTTGCTCTAAACACTATTAATAATATTAAATTTAACTACCAAAATTTGAATAATCATTTTATGTCTCTGTTGCTGACCAATTATATGCTCCAAGTTTTGTACCTCCCATAAAATATGTTCCAAAATCATCACCATATGAAAATCCATAACCGAACTATTTTTTATTATTACAAATCATATTACCAACCAATAAATTAACACTGTTAAACATAACCCAAGAAATACCTTTATAACTATTGATTAAGCATTCTTATATCTAACAGATCCAGCCTCTAAAAATCCAAAACCCAATTAAGAAAATGCTAGTACTATACCAGCAATTAATAGCCAATCTTCATCTAAATTACTTTAACTTCTTGTTCCTGTAGATGGATTTGGAACTACACCACCATTTGTAGGATTAGCATGATTAAGATAATGTTGTTACATAGTTTGAAATATAAATTAATATTTAACAATCATTTTTCTTTAATTTTAAATAATGGAACTTTTGCCTTTGATAATTTGTTTGATTTTGATTTTGGTTCAATCAATCCTCTTCTAACAAAACCATCAAATTCACTCTTCACTAATAAATCTCCCTAAGTTACATGTCTCAAATGACTCTTTAATTAATCATCTAATACAAATTCATCTTATGTCACTTCCACTCTAAGATTAGTTTTAATTCTTACTTTTTATTTCCTACTTTTATTGGTACCAAGTTTCTACCCTATAATTTTCTTGCTCTTTCCAATAACTTTTTCTCTTTTCTCTATTATTTTCTTTTTTCTAGTCTCATCTTTTCTTACGCATTTAGTTCTTTCTTTATTTTTTTTACTAATAGAAGTTCGTGATTTTTCTTTTTTTCTATTAATCTATCAACCACTTCTTTTCCATGAATTTTTTAGATCATACTCATTTTTCTTTTTTTCTTTTTTTCTTTCTCTCTAATTTAATTAATTTCATTTTTTACCTTTTTATCAATTTTTATGCTTTCTCTGCTTCGGTTTCTTAATTTTATAATCTCTAATGTGATCTAATTTCTTTTTTTACTACTTAATCTAACAATTCATTATAATCTTTTAATTAAGGATTATATGATTATCCTGGATGAGGGGTCACTACTGCTTTTACATCCGTTCCTTATATTTTTTTTTATCCTCCTTCTTCTGCCCATAAATCTTTATTCTCATTCAATTTTTATGATTAACATTGCTATCTCTATTATTATGCCATATTTTAGATTTTTATTTTTTCTTGTTTTGATTATTTATTTGGATCATTAGGTTTCTTTTTAAATCTATCTTTATTTTCATATATATTTATTGGTTAAGCATCAACCTAAAAATCAACAGGCTTAGCATCATTTTATGTAAAATCTATATTCTCGAATTCACCCATCTCAACAATGATGTTCTTTCTCCATCTTTATGTTCCTTGTCGAGCTCTCAGGTTTTTTTTCTTAATATTTACCATGTATTAATTAAATTTAAATATTCATAAATTTATTTAACAAAATATTTTTTTCAACCCTCTTTGATACTTTACGATACATTTTAATGGAAGCTTTAAAAAGATTTTCTTTTTAAGATAAAATATTTGGAAAATGACATCTCAGTTAAAATTAAGATAATCTTATTTTTATAATAATATTCATAAATAAATTAATGAATGAATAAAAAGAAAAATAATAAATAAATAATCGTTTGAGTATTTTAAAATTATTATTAATACTTATAAATCAATAGAATCTATTGTATTAATATTACTATTGTTGCATCATGTAATATTGATGTTGTTGGTATAGCTGTTGCTACATATTGTTGAACCATTACTATTATTATTAAATTTATAGTTATTGTTGTTGTTGCTATTATTATTATTATTAATTATAATAAGACCAAAACTCGTTATTGTAATTAAAATTTTGATTATAATTATAGTCCTCTTATTACTATATTTATTATTAACACTATTTAATTTATAAATGAGTATCTATTTAGTTTTCATAATCCTTCTCATTTAATTTTGGTTATTTTAAAATTGGTTGTTCTTCTTAATTTTCAGATTGAAAACTCACTCCACTTTTTTGATTTATCAAATTCGGATACAATTATTTATAATGATACTTCATTCTTGAAATATCTTCGATTGGAGTATAACCTTCAGGAATCTAATCTTGCTTAGTATAGAGCATAAATATATCGTTTTCAAAGATTTAAGTGATTTCATAAACCTTTATAATTAAAAAAAAATTACTTTTTTGAATTCAAGTTCATTAGTTTAATCAATTTAAAATAGTAAAGCCATTCCTTTATCGGTATCTTATCTTGATTTCATCAGAATACTTTAAACTTTTAAGATGACATCTTTTGAATTTTTAGCAAAATATTATTTTTTTAGGTAGAGTTTTACACATTTATCAAATTTAATTGCTAAGAATAACGGGTGTTTGATTTTATGTCTTATATTAGGGGCTGTGAAGTAATTAATTAAGCCTTGGATTGTATTATCAACTTTTAATAAACTTTTAGGTTAATTTTTTCTCTCCTTTTTTACAAATTCTTTATCTAAATTTTCAGGTAAAAAGGGATCAATAATAAGTTAAATATTATTATTGAGAGCTTGTTACCTAGCATGTTTTCTAGAATCTACAAATATATAAGGAGAACATTTAGCATCGATAACGGACTACTGGCTGCTACTGATTTAACTAATTACCACAACTATTTGGAACTTTTGATACTTAAATATTTATTTATAAATAGTACTTCATTCTTATATGATGTTGTGTTGAACTTTAATTATCTTAATATTGAAATTCCATTTCTAAAGACACCTTCAGGACTTCCTTTGCATCCTATGCTTTCCATTTCCATTTTATCATAATTATGTTTCACAATATAGAGATTTGCCACTATTGTTAGTGTATTCAGTATATGATGGTCCAAATCATTATCAATCTAAAAGTTAATGACCTTATTATATACTTTCAATTAACACTCTAATTCTGGGATATTCCAGGATTTGTGCCAATTCCATCCAATATTGGTGCTGAATGGAAAGGGCTTCCATAACTTTAAATCTAGCTCATAGCCTTGATTTGAGTTTTAATATTTGATAACTTTAGATGCTTCTATTCTAAGAGTTTGCCCATTATGAACAATGTTGTTGTTAAATGGCAGCCATTCCCATTTCACAACTTCATTAAATGATAACATAGACTAATTTTAATTATGCAAAGATTCAATTTATGCTAACATTTATAAATGAATATAAGTAATGCAAAATAAAGATTAATTAACTGTTCAATGTGATTGAAAACATTTAACTAAGCCATTAAATCTAATTAAACTTTATTTCATTCAAGTTTAATTAATAAATAAAAAATTAATTAGGATAGGTTTATTTTAATTATTAAACCATTGTTGTGTTTACAAAATAATTATTTAATTGTTTCTAATATTATGCAAGGCATTTAATTTATTCGGATTAATGATGCTTCAAAATTTACTTAGCTTAAATAAAAATAAACCTTAAACCATTCACAATATATGAAATAAATATATTAAGGGAGTAAATTATAATTTAGTTTTATTTTGAGATAGTCACAAAGTATTCGAAATTATGATATATCTTCTCATAAACAGATTTATATATAGCAAAAATAGATGATATAATTAAACATATAATAAGAATATATAAGTTTTCTTTTTATTTATTAATATTACTAAATGTATACTTCATTATTTTGCAATATCCTATTCTTTTTCTGTATCCTCTTCTGTGTAAGGAATAGGAGGATCAACATCTGGATAGAGACGTTTTGTTAGAATATAACAATGAGGTGGATCAATATCTGTATAATAATTTTTTTTGTAAGTTGTTTTTTCAAATCCATGTCTGCAATAAAATTAAAATCCAATTTCATTGCTAACCCACATATGCAAATATATTGTTCTTATTTCTTGATGAGATCTTATTCGATTTGTTAATTCATTCAAAAGTTATGTTCCAAATCCAAAACGACGATATGCATCTAAAACACCAAATGTCATTATATAAGCTGTCTTTTTTCCATCTTTATCCTCTATTCTTGCTGTTATAGCTCCAACTGCTATGTCATTATAATAACCTAAAGTTTACATTAATTTTAATACCTATAGTGGAAAAGTCTGTATATTAGAGAATTTTGTAATAGAAGTTTTCACTATATGTTACTGGTAAGGTTTTCTGGGTTATTACTTTGAATTATTCTAAATTTTTTAAGTTGATATCTCCAAAAGTCAATTTAGGTTTCTATTCCATTAATAAATATATATAAATTAATGGATAGCAGAACTGAATTTGCTGGAAGAATTCATTTTTTTGAATACTTAATCATCAAATAATCTTCATAGATCATTAAGAAATGCTTTACAATATTCAATAGGAATAATTACACAATAAGATCGATTAATATAATATTTTCAATATACAAAAGAAATCGCATATTTAATTGAATTTTGTATTAATCTACCTTATGCTTTAAAGTAGAATGCCTCTTATGCTGAATATTTTATGGTTTCTACTTATCTGAATAATAATAAAATAAGAAGTTTAAATGAATTGGAACTTTGATGCTAAGAATTTGGATCCCTTACATTTTATAAAGACTACATGAATATTCAAATAATCCAAATTAAGATAGAAGAAAGAATATAATACAATATTTTTATAGAGGATATAAATTGATTGATATTTTAGTAAAATTTTAATATTTATTAAGTGATGATCAGCAAAGTTATGCTATTTTTTATTATTTAATAAAATAAGATTTGATTAGATTAGATTCTAAATGGAATCTCCATGGAATGTTATTTGTTTATTTAGGATTGAAATTTTTAGATTTTTATTTTTCTAAAAAGTAAAATAATGTTTAGTAAAAGAATTAGATAATTCAGGCACCTAAATAGATAGATTCAAAAAATGTATAAAAATATTGTCCAAAATGTAAGAGAATTCCATAAATACCTAGAGTCTTAAAACAACAGGATATGTATATAGTTTAGGATGTTTACAATAAATGGTAATTAAGAATGAGATCACTAATAATCATATAATAAAATTATTTTGAATCATTATTATAATGCAATTAACTCTATTTATGGTACAAATGATATTGTTGTTTTCTTAAATGAAATTGAGTATTTTTAATTTTAGATTAATTTCATAGCATTGACTGATGTCACAACACAAATCTAATTAAATGAATAAAAAATGATAAATACCATAACCAAATCTTTAGATTGATCTTAAATTTGTTAAGGCAGCATTTTGTTTTCTTTGACTTAAGCAAAAAGCTATTAAGCTTCACTTAAGGATGAACTGACAAATTTAAGTGTATCTTGAAATGAACCATAAGAATTCATTTTTTGAGTATATTCATCAAATTTAATAGCTTTAATATAATAGCAAGTATCAAAAATTTTCATTCTATTGGAATATCTATGATTCATATCTTGGACCTTTTTAATGAATCCATTTTCCATTAAGGTATAATATAACCTTGATAAACCCTGTTATTATAATAAGATCTTACTCTAAATAGACAATTCAATCCTTTCCAATATTGAATTTCAAAGTACATTTGGTCAATAAGAGGTGATACTTTAGGTTTCTTTTTGTTTTGATTCTACAATTATTCTCGTTATGAATTTGGCAATTAATTAACATAATTAGTTCTATTTCTATCAAGAATTGTTGTCAAATACTCTAGATAAAAGTAAATACTAGCATAATCTACATCTGAATAGAGTTCTAAATCAAAACCATATTATAATTATTAAATCATAGATTAAACAGCTATTTCATAACTGAAGATCATTAATGGGTTTTTATTTTTGAAGATATCCTAATCAATTTAATTACTATGATGAACAAGTATTGATAAATGTGAATAATTTTTATGAAAATCTCTACTTTTTCTAAACTTCGATCTTAATTATTTAATTATGTATTCATAAGTAACAGGTACAAGACAGTCTTGATATTCTTTGAATACATTTTGATATAATTAATCAAAATTCTAAGAAAACATTTTATTAAGAGTTCCAATAATGATATTAATCCATGGAGTTTAATGGAAATATAAGAATTAATCATACTTAAATAGATTTTACTCTAGATAAGCTCTAATTAAAATATTTTTAGGATAATCATGAATAAGATTACAGATTTTTTATTAAATGCTAAAGTAATTACGTTCTGTACTTAAATCAAGAACTGCTTCTAATTAATTTAGCATAGTATTAAAATATTCATACGGATTTTCCATATGAGGTATTTTTCTCATACTTATCATAGATTTAAGATGTTTAAGTATAGTTGTACTTTAATAATTTGACATATCTTTTCCTAAAGCCTTAGTTTAGATGACAGCATCAAATCTTTTTCGTATGAATTCAATATGATCTAGAATTTATTTTTATAATTCAGTAGTATAAGTTTATTATAGACATTATACTATTAAGCAAAATCCTTTAAGTAATTTGATTCTAGAAGAGAGAGCATCTGCTATAGTTAATTATTTGGATTTCTTAATTTTACTACTTAATTCGGTATCTAATGGATTTAATCTAGTTGTCAATAATTCCTAAATAGTAAGTATTCTTTAGTTTCTGAAACTAAAAACAGAAGGATTATAATCTTCTTCTCTAAGAAATGGAGCATCCTTGATAATTTTAAAGATGTGACTCCCCACAGTATTTAATGTATCAAACAATGCTTTAACAAATGGATTATCCCACAATGAATCATCATATTAATACACTAATGTATAAATGGTCTATGCTAATGCATTTCCGTTTAACCAACATGTAATTTTCTGAATCACCAAATCAAATAGTCCTACAAGCTATAATTATTGATTTTAATATGCTTACTTCTTCATTACTAAGTTTTGAACCTATTTTTATTTAATTTGATTCAAGTAATTTTTATGGAGTATCTGCATCACCCAAACCCAGTTTTACATCTATTTTTTTATCAAATAATTCTGTAGCTGACATGGCTTCAAATAATGAAAATCCTTCTGCTAAAAGAATATCTCCATTTTTTAGACTCTTGAGTTCTGCTGTTATATCCATTAATTAAATTAATGTCTAAAAGTAAGGCGCAATTTTATAATAACTTTGACTTAGAATTTCAATAATCTCACTTCAATATTCCTCTACTTAACAATCATTCATAATTTTAAGATAACTGGTAAGTTTTATATTTATAAAGAAAAAGAAAATTTAAAGTTCATTGAATTTCTAAAATAATTATTAGATTACTCCAAATTCCTCCAAAATATTTTAATTAAAAAAGAAATTCAATTAATAATCCAACTTCATAATTGGATAGAAAAAATTGTCGAGAAATTCAAAGTAATAAAATTTAATCATTAATGACAATTGCGTCATTTTTTAGTGTTCTTTATTAAAGCTTTATTAAATCAGGTTTTACTAATTGATCCCAAGTGAAGAAAAGGAACTAATAAAAGTTAATATTCTTCCGCCTTTTCTTATTAAAAAAAAAAATATTTTGTATGAGAATATGACTATCCTAATAAAAGATTAAAAATACTTAAAAGACCATTTGATTTTGTTTGAAAATAGAGAAGAATCTGAATTGAGTACTATATATCAAATAAAATTAGATTTGTTTTAATTGAAGGTTTCAGAATAGGTGGTAAAATTTTGAATAATCTGAATTAAATTTACTTAGAATGTTATTCATTACAAAAAAATTACTAAATTTAAATAGAATTTGAAAATAAAAGAGATAATGAATAATTATAATTATATGAAGCATAAATTTAGTTTAGGCAATTATATTAAAAGAAAACAAGAAAGAGAGTTTTACACATCTACTATATTCTATATTAAGATTGAAAGAGCGTCTAAGAAACATTATTAAATATAATATATATATATAGTTATAGTCAGATAGTTTTAAGTCCATGCGTAACAAGAGTTTGGAGACCAGACTTGATTCCGCAATTGGATTTAATTCTCGCTCATCATTTGGTCAATCTGACCAGGGAAGGATCAAAGAAAATAAATATATTTTTATTTGTTTAAATATTTATCACAAATCCTAGATTTTATGGGTTATTAAATAAATAATGAATTTTTAAATCCTTGGACTTCTATCATAATTACCATCTAAAAAATATGTGAGAAAACTATTTGAATATGCTTATTTATTTAGAAACAAACTAAACTCATTTTAAGAATTTATGGAAACACCTGTTAGTGCTTCATTACCTTAAGATTTATAATTGACTGAAAAATAAGCACATACACTTATTATAAGTTTAGTGAAACTTTTAGAAAATGCAGAATTACTTTAATGGAATGAACAAGCAATTTTATAAATATATCCATCTAATTTTGATTAGTAATTAGCAAGATTACTTACCGATTCTATACTTTAAATTTCTGAATGTAAGATATTTTATATAATCATTATAGTATGTGATAAAATTACAAATAGAGAAATTTGTTAAGCAGATTCACTTATTGATATAGATTGGAGAGTAGATGTATAAATTCAGACGCATAATTAATAAAAAGTTATTTCTATAATAATAATTTATAGGTTAATATGCCTGTCTTATTCTTATAATTAGAAACCCTAAATACTTAAACTAATACAAAGGAAAATGTGACATTTTAGCTTAATTAAAATGAAGTTAATAATTTTCACAACAATTTGTGTAAAATAAAAGAATAATTATAAACTTTAGCTTAGTGATATTATTTATATAAATTTAAAAATAAAATGACAGAAAAGGTCAAAATTCTTATGTTAGGTGAAGGTGCTGTTGGAAAGTCTTCCCTTTTAAATCGTTATGTTGATGAAAAGTTTTCTGAAAATATGTAGGCAACATTAGGAGTTGAGTATAGATAGAAAATTCTCACTTAAGGAGATAATCAAGTGATAGTTTAAGTTTGGGATACAGCAGGTAATTAAAATTCTTTAATGCTTAGGTTAAGAAAGATTTAGAGTAATTACTCCTATTTTTTATAGAAATGCCTAAGGAGTCTCTTTGGTTTATAGTGTTGTTGATAAAAACTCATTTTAATAAGTTTAAACTTGGATTGATAATTTAAAAGAATAAATTGATTGTGAATAAATCTCTATTGTGTTAGTTGCAAATAAGTGTGATATTTCATAAAGAGAAGTAACCACTTTTGAAGGTTAACAATTAGCATAAAAAGTATTATTTTTTTTTATTTTAGTACTAAATTAAGTATTTTGAATGTTCTGCAAGAACAGGTGCATAAGTCAAAGAAATGTATACTGAATTAGTTCAATAAATTCTTATAAGAAGAGGGTAAAATTAAAATTCTCAGGATCGAGATAAAATATAATAAAATATCACATTAGTTGGAGGAGAAACATAATCACAAAAATGTTGTTGATAAGTTCTTAATAATATTTGATAAAAAATTATCATCCATAGATTTTTTATTTCTTAAATTATTTTCATTTAAACCCTAAAACTAACGAAAAAAGGTTTATTGTTTTATTTTCAGAGCTAGTTTTATTTATTTTTAATTATTTATTATTAAATATTATTATTAAATATTATTATTAAATATTATTATTAAATATTATTATTATCTTTAAATTATAATAGTCAAAAATTTTAGAAAATTGCATTAGATGATGATAGATCAAACTTTTAATTCAAATGAAAAAATATTATTACAAAATAATTATTAATGAATTTATTTTTATTCTTATTTCTAATTTCTTTAAGAAAATACTATAATAATTAATATTAATGATAATAAATAAAACATTATTACTTCTTGTTATATATTTTATAAAGATATATAATAATTAAGAAACTTTTAGTTCATATCACAAGTAAGGAAACTATTACAATTAAGATAAGCTTATACTCTCTATTGTTTACTTATTCATTGATAAAGCTATTATCATAGGTGATAGAGATCTTGAATTTCTTGACTTACTAGAAGCAAGACTGAAGGTTACTGTATGTTAGCTTTTATCATCACAACAACTACTATAGGATGATCTTTATTTTGTATGAGTCTTGAGAATACTTTTGGGTTATTCGAATTTTAAAAGTGTAACCTTTTTATTTCTATTCTTTGATTTTTTCTATTTCTTCCCTTATAAAATAACATTTTTATCATTCTTATGAAGATTAGGAATCAATTTTAATTTATTATCGTAATTAAAATCATGTTTTTCATCTATGTGACATAAAGAAGGACATTGAATTAAATTTAATCGATTAATTTCTTCAAGAGTTGATCCAAGCTTAACTTTTCTTGTGCTCTAATTTCTATTAATGTCTGGTTAGAAATCTAAAATAAATTCACTTTTAAAAAAGTCTTCCTCAAATGTATCCAAATTTTATGATAAATTTTGAATGCTAGGTTCTAACAATAACTTGTTTGGATAATTCAACCGGGGATATCCATTAATTTTAATAATTTATGCTTTCTAATTTTCTTATTTATGTAAACAATTATTCCCCATTAAAATTAATTAATACAATATCAATGAATTAGTTTTTAATTTCCTATGATAAAAGTACAATAAATCTCCGAAAATTAATTGTTAATATTTCATATATTAACATTTTCACTTAAATAATACTAGGCCATATAAATTTAACTTACTGGAATCTTAAGTTGAGTAAAGAGTAAATAAATAATTAATATAAATTTAAAATGTTTATATTTCTTTAAAATAAAACTAAAAAATTTTAATTCTTTTAATTACAATAATATATTAGCAACTAATCTAAAATTAAAGAATTTTTACAATTTTTATTAGATTTTTAAATGCTGATCTTAAATTGATCAAAATTATTCAAGAAATAGTAAATTAAATTGGAAAATTATTTGAAGTAAAGAAAATTCCATAATATAAAATAAATATTAATAATATATTTAATATTAATATTTAATTGTTTAAATGGAAGCGAAAAATAAAACAAAACCAAAATCCACTAAATAAAAAGCAAAACTATAATAAATAATGGCAATTAGTTTTGAAAGTCTATCAAAAAAGAGTGGTCCTTCTGAAAATTAGAAAAATACAATTTAAGATGATTAAAATGAATCTGCATAATAGTTTTAGAAAATTTCTGAAGATGAATATTAAAATTAATTAGATGCTTATTATTAAGAATAAAATAAAAGATTTTCATTTAGTTAGCCTATGCCTGATTAGTATTAAGTTTAATTGAAATAATAACCATAATAATATTAATAATTGTTGAATAAATAATAAGATGTTGTTCCAGTATCTCCAAAATATAAGCAGTCTTAAAATTAGAATTAAAATCAATAAAAATAAATATAATAATAGCAAACAAAATATGAAGAATAAAATATAGATGAGTTAAATTTAACAAATATAACATAATAAAGTCCTGTCTTTATTCCATAACTACCTATCAGTCAAGTGTTTTAATAATAATAATTGGATAAAAGTACAAAAAAATCAAGTCTTCATCATGAAGAGTTATTTTAAATAAATTCTTAATTAAATGATAGTGAAGATATACCATAAATGAAAAAGATGTCAATAAAATCAGAACATATAAAAAAATAATCTCGATAAAATAATTCAAATACAAATAATATTAGCAATATTTTGGATAATTTTTTAAGTCATCGATAAAAAGTAAATGATTAATCTGGACTTTATTAATCAGAATTATTCGATGCACCATAATTATAACATTTTGGCGGAGGTTAAAATGAATAATCTTTAATTTAATAATAATCACTTTTACAATCAATTCATAATGAAACTATAGAAATTGTTAAAGACAATATCTAATAATATCATTTTGATGATATTTATTAAAATGCAAGAAAGGATTCTTCTATATAAAAATCGTTGGTGAATGATAAAGAGGAAGAGGATTTAGATAATTTATTATAAGATTTGTATGAATGTACAACAAAATAAATTCCAAAATAAGTTATTGAGACAAACTCAAATTAAGTAAATTAGAAAGCTAAAGAAGTAATAAATAATGTCTTTGATAACACACCTTAAGAAAATTAACCATAAAATAGTAAGATACTTCCTTATTTAACAGGTAGTAAAATTGTTAGTGAATAAAAAAATGATAATTAGAGTCCTGCTTAAAAAAACAAACTATAAGATGAGGTTGACAAATTAACTACTTAAGAAAAAAATATGATCAATATTGAAGATTATTTTACTAATAAATAAAAATCATCATAAAACTCATAGAGTAATTAACCATTTAAAAATTAATAAAATAATAATAAAGAAACGTATCATTATTAATCTATTTAAGATAAGTTGAAAAATTCAATTTAAATTAAAGAGGCTGACAACTAAAATTAATAATAATAATAATAAATAAATTTAACTACTAAACCTTTTTAAATAAGTTCAACTGATAGAAATTTTAAAGCTAAACAATGTTTTGGTTACGAATTAACTTTTAGGTAACATTAAAAAAATTTACTTACTATTTCTTAATATCTTTTTAAATATTCTAAATTAATTTAAGAACCAAATTAAAAAAGATTATCAGAAATTAAAATTGAAACTGTAATTGATAATAATAAAAATCATTAAATATAATGTGATTAGTATGATGCTTAATAATTTAAAAATTTATTAAAAGAAAAAGATCCTGAGTTTTTTTAATTATGTTCAACTAATTATATTTTATTTTAATAAGGAGATAGTAATTAAAATAATTCAGTCTGGACTACTTGCTATATGTTATCTGATAAATTAAAATCTTATTTATTTTCTTTAGGATTTACTATTGATGATGTAAATCTGGAAAACATTTTAAAAGAAGTTTATTTACGTTAAGAGAGATAAAAAAAAGATAAATATTAATTAGATTTGGATGCTTCTTATTTTAGTGTATATTTAGCATTTAAATAAATTTATCCTAATTTTGATAAATTATTGGAAGTTTTAAAGTTTTTTTCAGATCAAGAAACAGCCTTAATTGAAATATCTGTAGTAAAGTTAGTATTGAATTAATTGTTGGATGATAATTAGATAAATAATGTTTTAAAATGGTCAGACTAATCTATAAAATATGATTAATTATTTAAAGTGTTAACTTTGTTACCATATTGACGGCAAGTATTATAAATAATAAAATTTATGTAATAAATATATATGATAAAATTTGAATAAAAATAAAAAAATATATATGTGAAATATTTTTATATAATAATTTTTTATTAAATTTAATGAAATTATTTGAAGGTCAAGAACAGCCAAAGCTTAAATTAAAAATAAATAAGAAATTTGCAGAAAAGTATCAATAAAAAAAGGAACGGGAACTATTAGATAAGAAAGGAGAGATTCTAGATTAAGAGGAAAGCAGCGAGGATTAAATTCCAGAAGATGAGAATGGAGATTTAATTAATGATAAAGTTACTTAAAAATTTATTGAAACTCTTGCAAAAATAAGATACAAACATCCAGATATTTATAAAAATAAGGAAATATTTTAAGAAGAGGATTTTGATGAACCAGAATAATTTAATTAAAATCAAAAGAAGATTACATATGCAGATCTTTAAGGATAAGGAATTGAAGATGAATAAGAGGAAATAGAAGAAGAATATGAACCAAAAATAGGTATGACTCCTAATGAAGAATAAATTAAATTAAAAAATGCTTTTATAGATGCAGCTAAGAAATCTAGTAAATAATAAAAGGAATTACTTAAAGTAAAATAAAAAACTGCAAGAGAAATAGAAGATGAAAATAAAGAGTTTGAAAAATTATTAAAAAAATAATAACCAGAAGAATAAGATATATTATAAAGGTATTGGGGAAATGAATAAGATTTGGATGAAAAAGATAAATTTTTAAGAAAATATATTTTAACAAAAGGTTGGATTGATAAAGATGATATGAATGAAATAATTGATTCTTCTGAAGATGAAGAAAGAATGGATGAATTTGAAGAAAAATATAATTTTAGATTTGAAGAAGAAGGAGGAAATTAACTAATAACTTATGAAAGAGATCTTAAAGATACATTAAGATTAGAACCTGAAACAGCAAGATAGAGACAGAGATAAGCAAAAGCTTAAAGAGAAAAGGAATAAAAAGAATAATTAGAAAGAGAATTAAAGTAATTGAAAACAGCAAAAAAGAATGAGATTATATCAAAACTTTAAAAAATATAATAAATAGGTGGAATTAAAGATGCTAAATTATTATTAGAAGAAATTGATAAAAAAGATTTTTAACCAGAAGAATTTGATAAAAAAATGGAAAAGATTTTTGATGAAGAATATTTTGAAAATGAAGAAGATTCTCCTGAAGAATTAGAGTAAAATGAAGAAGAATAAGAATAAGATGAATAAGGTGATAAAAAAGAATAAAATTTAGATGTAGATAATGTTATAAAGATTAAACCAACAATTCCAATTATTATGAAAAAAAATTTAAATTAAGAGTAATTTAAATTATTTATATTTTTAGGGAAATGGATGCTTTATAAGATGAAGATGTTACAATCTGGTGGTTTTGTGATGTTTGTAAATAAACTATTTAGCCAAATAATTTTAGATGGGATTGTTAAGTTTGTGAAGATTATACACTTTGTGAAAATTGTATACAATAACATTCCTAACATAAATTAAAAAAGGCTTTAGTACCTAAAAGTTGTAAACCACCAAAAACAGAAGATGCTTAATCATTAATAAATTAATTTAAATATTGTAGAGCATGTTAAATTAAAATGACTGAAGAAAATGATTATTATTAAAGCAAAAAAGATTATTTATGTGTTGATTGTTTTGAAAAAGATAAAAATTAATAAAGATATACATTAGTAGAAGCTTAAATTGTTGATATTAATAAATTACTGGATGAAAATCCTGAATAATTAAAAGAAAAGCTTCCTTCTAATTTGAAAAACATTATTGATGAATATTATAGTTTAGACTTTGAAGATGTTATAGCTGGTGGAATCAAAACTAAATTTTAATATATTGATGTTGATAAACAAGATTTTGGTTTAACAAATGACGATTTACTTTATGCTGATGATAAATTATTGAATTAATATGTTTCAATTAAGAAATTAGCTCCTTATAGAGATGGTTAAATTAAAATTAAGAAAAATAAAGCTGAAAAATTATTAGCTTAAATTAGAAAGAGTACAAAAAGAAATAAGAAATTAATTCTCAAAGGAATAGATCCAAAAGACTTTTAAAAAAAATAATAAGAAGAAGAATAATAAGAAAAAAAATAAAAAGTTTAATTAGAAGTAGAAGATGTTGTAGAAAATACAACCCTATAAGTTAATTCCAAGAGACTTAAAACATATGGAGTGTGAATTTGCATATTCTTGTTGTTAATAAAAATTTGTTTGTAGTTTTTATTAATTTTTTATTCTTCCTTTTCTGAATACTTATTATTATTAATAAATATTTTAATTAAAGGTATTTTGTAATAGTTCAAATTTATATTACAATGTAATAACTTTGTATTCGGAAAAATTTATACTCTATAATTTTTTTTATATTTAAAGAATAATATTAAATAAATGGAACTTAAAATATTTCATTATATCTTTGAATGTAAAGGTTATCATTTTTATAATTGATTTGAAAAATTCAGTTCATATTTTGAAAGGTGTTTATATTAAAATTTGTTATTATCAAATAATTGTTTAATGTTAGATAAAAACACTATAGAGCCTCCATGCAGAAGATTTTTAGGAAATGATCATAACTATATTAATTTCAATCTTATTCAAGCTCATCAAAAGCTTAGAGACAGTGGATGCAAGAGAATAAAATCAATTGTATAATAATAATATATAAGTTAGAAATTCTTAACAAGGATAAATTGCAAAACTGATGCTTCGATGGCAAAAGTTGGACCTCATAAACATGATGTTTTACGTCTTGCATTTAGAAAAAATTAAATCTAGAGAGGATGGATATTTGGATAAAGTTTTATATCTGTTTATAGAAGGATAGTACTTAAATGTAACGAATCCGGCAATTGATTAGTAGCTTTAAAGCATACTTAATAAAAATGAATAAGATGAAAAATTAATCAGAATTGATTAAAAATAAATATAAGAAATCTAGAATGAATTAACTTATTCCGAAAGATACGTTGACTACCTGAATCAGAAATATCATATACCAAAAGATTATTCTTAAAAAATTTAAAAGGTAATAACAACTTAAGATTTAGATACAATAATTAAAATAATAATTAAAGTAGGAGTTGGGAATTAGTCCATAATCATCACCTAGAAAGTATACTTTATAAAAAGCATAAACATTCTAATTAAGTCCTAACCATTGTATAGAACCTTCTCTATTTGTTAAAAATTCTTATGGTGCAAAAAGAGTTTCAAAATTATAAAAAGCTTAGGTTGATAGCATTGTTGATAGTTTAAGATAAGAATCAAAAAAATAAATTGATTCTTAAGATAGCGATTCATATAATGTTAGATCAATGAAACTTACCAGATCATAAATGTTAGGATCTTTGTTAAAAAGGATTCAAAAATAAAATTTAACAGATTAATCAAATATAAATACAGGCAGTGTATCATCGCCCTTATCAAAAATGAAGAAATCTAATTCTTCAATTTTTGCAACCAGATTTTCAAGACCCACTGATAGATCATTTGATTAAAATAATATATAATGATTTAATTATTCAATCTTCAGTTATATTGTTTTTTTGTTATTGTTTTTGCATCTCATATTTTTATGATACAATGATGTTGGTAACAAAAGAACCTTTATACTTTCGTTTTTCTCATAGAAAAAATCTACAGTTAAAGTAGTTAGCAAAAAAGTCTTTTTATAAGAAATAATTGAATTATCGTTAAATTAAAAGATTTCAAAATTAAATATGGATTACTATGATATTTATGATAATAATCGTATTTATTTTAATGATATTTCCTTGAAATTTAGAATAGAGAAATCCATTTAACATTTCTTCTTTAAAGATTATACAAGTTATTACCTTCTAATTTAATATATCTATGCTTACAGAGCTACCTTAACCCAAAACTTATAATAATATATAGAAATCTTATATTTTTAAAATAACAATTTTCATTTAAATAATTCCCTTATCATTAAAGCTTAATCAGTAAGATAGATATTATTGTTTATTGTAAGTTTTATTACGATATAATTAAATTAGAAAATGATAAATATAGAGAAATTCAGAGTCCATTATATTTGTAAATATCTAAGGATCTTTTTTTGAGAATAGTTTATAACAATTCTATAAATCTAGAGATAGTAAAATTTCATTCTCGATAAAATTTATTGATGTCTCTAACAATATATTGCAAACATTAGGACAAGAAGTCAAAAAATTTTTGATATTAAAACTCAATGTTTGATTATATAACCCGAGATCAAGCGTTAATTTTCATAATAAAAATAAAATTAACTTGAAAAAATTTATTAATTACTATTATCATTACAATTATTTATTATAAATACCTTATGATATCTTTATGTTTAGAACATACAAGTAGATCAACATCTTGGTGTATAATAATATTTTCGAATTAAATTTTAAATAAACAATAATACTAAAAATAATTATGAATAATATTATTAAAAAAATTTTGAAGTATAAATAAAATAAGTTGTGAATCATAATTAAAGTTTTTAAATTTTAATAAAAAGCTTTAGATTTAATTGTTATTAAAAGCCTATAAAATAATATCAACATTAGATTTGATTGTTATTAAAATCCTATTAAATAATATCAACTAAAATGAACTATCAATTAGGAATATGATTTGAGATGCCCACTGTAAATAATTGAAAATCTTTTTATCTTCTTATAGAATGATATTACCTATGACTAACCATTGACTTTTAGGCTACTTATTTATTGAGAAATGTTTTACATATTTANTACAATGATGTTGGTAACAAAAGAACCTTTATACTTTCGTTTTTCTCATAGAAAAAATCTACAGTTAAAGTAGTTAGCAAAAAAGTCTTTTTATAAGAAATAATTGAATTATCGTTAAATTAAAAGATTTCAAAATTAAATATGGATTACTATGATATTTATGATAATAATCGTATTTATTTTAATGATATTTCCTTGAAATTTAGAATAGAGAAATCCATTTAACATTTCTTCTTTAAAGATTATACAAGTTATTACCTTCTAATTTAATATATCTATGCTTACAGAGCTACCTTAACCCAAAACTTATAATAATATATAGAAATCTTATATTTTTAAAATAACAATTTTCATTTAAATAATTCCCTTATCATTAAAGCTTAATCAGTAAGATAGATATTATTGTTTATTGTAAGTTTTATTACGATATAATTAAATTAGAAAATGATAAATATAGAGAAATTCAGAGTCCATTATATTTGTAAATATCTAAGGATCTTTTTTTGAGAATAGTTTATAACAATTCTATAAATCTAGAGATAGTAAAATTTCATTCTCGATAAAATTTATTGATGTCTCTAACAATATATTGCAAACATTAGGACAAGAAGTCAAAAAATTTTTGATATTAAAACTCAATGTTTGATTATATAACCCGAGATCAAGCGTTAATTTTCATAATAAAAATAAAATTAACTTGAAAAAATTTATTAATTACTATTATCATTACAATTATTTATTATAAATACCTTATGATATCTTTATGTTTAGAACATACAAGTAGATCAACATCTTGGTGTATAATAATATTTTCGAATTAAATTTTAAATAAACAATAATACTAAAAATAATTATGAATAATATTATTAAAAAAATTTTGAAGTATAAATAAAATAAGTTGTGAATCATAATTAAAGTTTTTAAATTTTAATAAAAAGCTTTAGATTTAATTGTTATTAAAAGCCTATAAAATAATATCAACATTAGATTTGATTGTTATTAAAATCCTATTAAATAATATCAACTAAAATGAACTATCAATTAGGAATATGATTTGAGATGCCCACTGTAAATAATTGAAAATCTTTTTATCTTCTTATAGAATGATATTACCTATGACTAACCATTGACTTTTAGGCTACTTATTTATTGAGAAATGTTTTACATATTTAATCAACTACTCCTGTTTCAATGTTTCTTATGAACTAATTGATCCACATTGTGTAAACAAATAATTTCAGAATTCTATTTTTTATTAACTAGAGTAGTTGTAATACCCATTTTTGATTCTGGTATATAAGTCAGATAAAAATTCTTAAGTTCTAATATATTTGGATAAGACTTAGGAGTTGAGTCAGATTGTATTTAGAATAAAAGAAAACCTTTTTCTATTGCATTTAGTTTGACTGACATAACAATATAAAATATACGCAAAAAAATAATTTAATAAGAAGAATTATCATTTTTATTTGGAATAAATTTTATTTGTCAGTTTATGCAAGACATTCGCTAAATAAGATAAAGATATGAAACAATAAAACAATCAAATCCACACACTCCTAAGAAATGTCTAACTCCTACAATATCTTAATAATATGTTAAAACTAGTCCTGGATTGTAAATGACTCCTCCATCAAATCCAAAACTTAAAAAAATTTGTAACAATTGTTTAAATCGATCACTTATGAAATAAAAAGAATAGAGACAATATAAGGAACGATCAGAAGACAAAGTAATAATTATTTGTTTAATTTTTTAGAGATTGTACTAATATGTCAAATAATCAATAGATTAAGAAAACTAATATAGAGATTAGTTAGTTGAAGAAAATAGAAGAAAATTTTTTACTTATCATAAAATTAATGGTGATTTAATTCAAATGCATTAATTAAGAGCTAAAACTGAATAATAAAATGAATAAACTGAAGTAGCTAACTTTTTTAAATAGTTAGAAAGAGATGATAAAGTTAAAATGTTAAAATAATAGGAAAAAAAAGAATAATTGCAATAATATTATTTAAGAGATCTAAAAAATTAAATCTCTTTTAAGGAAGAAGAAAAAATATAATAAAAGCTATAAAATAATAAATCTGATATAATAGAATCTTAATATTGGACATAATTGGAAAATCAATAAATACAAAATCAATAAATAAAAGCATAATAATAACGATAAATGATAAACTATTGGTAATAGACATTAGGAGAAAAACAAAGGTTAAAAAAATAATAGGAAGACATTAATAAAATAGAATAAGAACAATTAAAATATTTATAAAAAAGCAATGAAAAAATTATGAAAGAAACTGAAATGGCCAAAAAATAATAAATGGAATAATTCAAATAACAAATTTAATATCAAGTTAAATTAAATGAGTAAAAAAGAAAGGAGGAGGAAAATAGAAAGAAATAAGAGTATTACATTATGATTTAATAAAAATAATTGGAAGAACAGTTTGAAAAATAAAAATAATTGGATAAATCCATGGAAAAATAAGCATTAATAAAGGAAATAGAACAATAGATTATTTTTAAAGTAATAATTGAGATTTATTGTAGTAAAAAGTGTAGAAAGAGGAAAAAGAAAAAGAGTTGAGTGAAAATGAAAAGAAATTATTGATTAAAGAAACTCCAATAAAATTGATGAGCTGTGATGAATGCAAACATAATTGTCCATCAAAAGTTATTACTAATATATTATAATGATAATAATTTTAAATTAATGTAATTGGATGAGAGCAATAAAACAAAGAAAAATGATTAGTTTATCCTTAAAGAAACCTCCAAAAACAGGAATGTAATAAGCAATAATTATCATGCAAGATAGTTTCTAAATTATAAGGAAATCCTGCAAGATTGTAGGGATTGAAAGACAGTTTTAAATACTTTACATTATTAAAAAAGAATCAATATTTGGAAAGAAAGCAATATAGAGTTAGTCGAGACGAGACTTTAGTTTGTTCTTGTATAATGTGTCCAGAAGATTAAATATAAAAGTACATAAAATAATAAAAAATAGTCGTCCATAAGGTCCATAATTATCATATAATTGTGGTGAAAGATGCTTGAATCGTTTTACGTGCACAGAATGTGATGTAGAGTTATGTCCATGTGCAGAACAATGCAAAAATCGTAGATTTTAGAAACATGATGATGCATGTGTTTATCCATTGCGTTGTGGAGGGAAAGGAATGGGGTTATTTGCTGGTGAACGTATTTAGAAAGGACAATTCATAATGTAATATGTTGGAGAGATATTTCAAATAAATAGTGCATTTGGAAGAAGAAGAGTGCAAGAATATTCGGTTTGATTTGTGTGTTTATTTTAGAAATCAACATGCACATATTTGATGAAACTAAACAATTAAGAAGTAATCGATCCAACATCAAAAGGAAATCTAGCGAGGTTCATAAATCATTCTTGTGAGCCAAATTGCATAACTGAGAAATGGAATGTTTTAGGTGAAGTATGCATTGGTATATTTGCTATACGAGATATAAATGAAGATGAAGAATTAACATTTGATTATTAATTTGATGTATTTCACACCCCATTAACTAAATGTTTGTGTGGTGCAAATAAGTGTAAAGGATATTTAGGATTGAAACCAACTGATGTAACTTAAGAGGAATGGGAAGAACATTTAGAAAATATGGTATGTAAAATATGTTAAACTAAAACACCATAAGATGATGAATAATTATTATTATGTGACAAATGTAATTGTGGATTTCATTTATTATGTCTTATTCCTCCTTTATCATCAGTACCTAAAGATGCATGGTATTGTTAAGAATGTTAAGATGAAAAAAGAATATTAGATGAATCCGAAAAAGAGAAACAAAAAATTGAAGGCTTGTTATTATAGAAAGCTAAATAATTAAATAATGAAAAAAAAAGTAAGAAAAAGATTGATGCATCATCTTCATCCTCTAGTGATTCTGATGGTGAATATGATAATCGTTTTAAAATATTTAAATATTTAGAAAAGTAATCTCTCAGAGAATAGTTATAACAATAAAAACAAAATCAATACTAATAAATTAATAAATTAGAAGAAGATATTCATTTAAATAAAAAAGATGAATTAGATAATAATAATATTTCAGATCTACCTATACCTACTAAAAATATCAAATCTACTGGTACTTCATTAAACAATTTAGATCAATTGGTTAAATCTTCTATTGATTTATAACCTCAAAACAATGGTAAACTATAATAGATGCAATCTATTGTTGATGTTGCATAGAAAAAATTTGAAGAATAATATAATGATGATTAAGAATTGCAAACATAAATTGAATAAATACAAATATTAAATATTCAAAATATTGATACTAAAAAAGAATGCTTTAAAATCAATATTCTTGAATAAAAATTAGTCAAGAGAAATGCTCATTTAATTTATAAAATTGGTAATAAAACTAGTTTTGAATAAATTGATTAATAATATGCTGATTTTTTTAAAAAAGAAAATAATTTGACAGTTATTGGATCTGTATAATAAATTAACATTTTCAGAACCATTCTAACAATGATTGAATAAATTATTAAAGAACTTAAAAAAGAATTAGGAATAATAGAAGGATAAATAAAAGTACCAATTATTTATTTAAAAAGATTGATTATGAAATTGTAATTATTTAATAATATTTCAAAATAGTAACAGTTTAGATAAAAAGTAAGAGGTAAACATTATTTACAATAAATCTTTGGCTCATAGTGAAGAGATTTTTCCAATGGATAGAGCTACACCTATAAAAATTAAAGGGTCTAAATAAAATATAGAATTAACTGTCTAAGAAATAACAAAAATTTTAAAAACATTATGTGTTTAAAGATTGTATATAAGCAGAAGTGAAACGAAAACTGTCTAATAAAACATGTACCATTTAAAGTAACATGCGGAAATCAGAATTTCTAGAGATTCTGTTTATAATGCTAAAGGAGAATAAACTTAAAGGGATATTAATCATCCATTTTTTTATATTTAATATAGAGAAAAGGAAGTTTGCTTGATTGGAACATTTTAATAAATCTAAGATACTAGTAATGCAATAAAAGCTCTTTTAGAATAAGAAACTAATAATGATAAGGAAATGACTTATTTCACTGTTCTAATTTCTCCACAATATAAAGAACAATGCAAATAAGTTAAATAAAGAATTGAAAAAGATTCATCTTCTACAAAAGTATTATTATTTGAGGCTTCACATCCTAGAAAAAATATGACTATTTTAATATTATGTTTAAGAAGTCAAATTAAATAAACGAAACAAATGTTTTTTGATATGATATAAGAGGATTGTCAATTAAAATTAGAATAATTTTAAGACTAAATGTCAATGTAAATGTGTAGATATGTATTTAAATATCTTTAAAATACAATGATGACTAATGATATGGCATTTATGAAAAATTGGGATCTCATTACTCCATATTTTTATTAATTTAATATATTAAAGTATCGTGAATAAAAATTTGATAATTGGTTTGTAAAACGCTGTTATCCATCATTATTAAGAGATTATGAAACACAATTATATATATAATATTGTTTAGGAAAGGAAATATAAAAGAATTTAAGTGAATAAGAATAAATGTTGAGAAAAAAGAATTTAATATTGTTAACCAAAAAGATATTAAATGCAATTTTGGGATTTAAAAGACATTAACCTGATTAAACACAAATAGATGGAAATTATTAATAGGATTCTTTAAAAAGATATAACAGTGTTTAAGAAGATGACACTCCTAAATTATAAAATTTACCATTGATTTAATTGATTCCTCAACCTTCTTAATTAAGTAGAAGAAGTGATAGATAAAAAAATAGCAGTGATAACAGTTCTTCTGATTCTAGTAATAACTAGCATCAAAAAAGATAGAATAGTTCAGAATCAGAGAAAAGCCGAGATTTATCAACTAAATAAAGACATAAATATCATCATCATAAATATAATTATACTTAAAGAAGTCCTGTTGATAGGTATGATAAAAATAAATATGAAAAATATCATAATTATGATAAATCAAAATAAAAACAAAAATATTAGAGTTATAAATATGAAAGACCTAGAACTAATAGAAGATATTATGAAGATAATGATTATTCTAAAAATAGAGGATCTTATAAAAGAAGTAAAATTATGAAATAATATTAGGATCCAGCAGTGATAGTTCATAAAAATCTTAAGATTACAGAAGAAAAAGATAGGAATCTGTAGATTCTGATAAATATAAAAATAATAAGTATAATAGTGGATTTTAATTTGAAAGAAGGCATCCTAAATCATATAAATATGATTACGAAAGTAGTTTTCAATTTTATATATTAGAATCTACTAAAATGTAAGATAGTAAAGAAAGATCTCGATCTAGACAAAGAAATAAATCAGATAGTAGCGATTAATATAGAAGAAGATCTAAATCAACTCATAAATCCAAAAAATACTATAGGAAGTATTAGTGAAATTAAAATATATATAATTTATTATGGATTAAGTTAAAAAGCCAAAAGTATTTTTTGTTTTGGGAGGTACTATCTTATAAATCATTGAAAAATAGGACCTGGAGCTGGTAAAGGTACTTAGAGTGCAAAAATGGTAGAAAAGTATCATTTTGTTCATTTATCTGCAGGAGATTTGTTGAGAGAGGAGGTAATTCATTATATATATATTTTAAGAGATCAAAAAAAACATAAAATGCTGAATTGATTGAAGAGATCATTAAAAGTGGATAAATTGTCCCAGTAATTTATGATACATAATTTTTTAGAGCCATATAACTATTTAATTACTAGAATCTGCCATGTAAGCTTAAGGCTTAGATAAAATGTTTTTAATTGATGGATTCCCTAGAAATCAGGAGAATTTCGACGTTTGGATTAAATTAATGGGGGATAAGGTGGAATTTAAAAAGCTTTTTTATTTTGAATGTGATGAAGAAACCTTGAAAAATAGAATTAAAATTAGAGCTTAAGAAAGTGGAAGATCAGATGATAATGATGAAACATTGATTAAAAGATTGAAAACTTATAATGAATCAACAAGACCAATTATACGTATAGTTTTTACTAATCTTTAGAATATTTTGATTCTCTTTCACAATGTATCCATATAAAGGCAGATAAAACAGTTGATCAGGTATTTCAAGAAATTTCAATGAAATTAGATGAAATCTTGTGATATTAAATTTAATAATGCATGCAGATTCATTTCTAACAACCAAAAATACTAGTTTTAATCGTTCTTTGCATAAAACTAGATCTTATTCGTTCTAACATCATTCAGTTGATAATGCTCGTCTTAATTTAACTTAAAAGAAAGAAATTGAAAATAATAAATAATAACATCATAGTGTCTAATTTATATAGCAGATCACACAAAATATATAAATCACTAGTCTCTTTTCAAAACCGATAATTGAATAACTAATATTGAGATAAACTGATTTATATATGAAATGTAAATTATTGTCAAATATAACTATTAGAATTTAAAATCTTAATAAGTTTAATCCTTGATTATGGTAATTTGTAGCAATTTCAAATGATAATTTGCATGACTGCAGATATTTTACTCAAAATTAAAGATTATAATAATGCCTGTTATTACTATAATTAATATGTAAATATAATTAAATATTTGAGAGAATTTTAAATACTATAACAAAAAATCATTCAGAAAAGACAGTATCTTTAATTGGATTAGCAAATTGTGCAACTGAAATTAAAATGAATAAGGAAGCTTTATAATTATTAAAAAAAGCATTATAATATTCATGGTTATGTAAAGAACATGAAATTTAAATTTATGAAAGAATGGCAATAAACTATTATTATTTAGGATAAGTAGAAGAATAATTGTATTTTCATGAAAGAGGATTACTTGATGTATATGAATCTGAAGATTCTCCTATAAAGAAATTTAGTTGTGAAGCATTAAGAGATTAATTAAGAAAAACAACTATTGAAATTAAATCACTTTGTCCTCAACTATTAAATTTTTTGAATCTACCAATCTTAAGTGAAAATGAATTAGGCAATTAAAACCCAAGTTGTTTAAGGAGATTTCATTTTAAAAAATAAATTATCTACACAGCTTAAGATTAAATAGAAAATATTTTAAAAAATTGTGATGAATTTTAATTTTAAATTAATACTCCCAGATATTAAAGAGTAATTTAATCTGAATCATAAAAAAAAAAGACAGAGGAATTTCGTCATCCTTTAGTAACTAAAACTTCATATGCAAAAGAAAAGAGACGTTATGATATTTTGGATTCAACAATTTATAAATTACCTTTTGAAATTTAAGTACACAACAGGTTAAAATATCCTTATAAATAAGAAGATATTAATTCTAAAATGTAGTAAATACTAAGACTAAGAAACAGAAATGAAAAATTTGGTCTGAGAAACAAAGTTCTTTTAAATCATTAAAGTAGAGAAGATTTTCATTATTAGAAAAACGGAGCTTGTCTTTATAGATAGATTTAAGCTATTTTTAAGAAGTATGCACAAATATTTACTTGAGATAAAGATAATCACAATATGGATATTATTTTATTTAAAAATATTAGAATTATTATTTTTAGATATAATTATTTATTCTTTTTTATAAAATGTTATATTATCATTCAAAATTTATACTAAATCCAAGATGTTCAATTAAGGTCTTTTAAATTTCTTATTTATCTTTTCCCAAAAATATGAGCTAAAATTAATTTAAAATATACTTTATCATTAGTTCTTGTAGGCAAGAAAGGCTTTAACATTTTATAAAATCCCATTACAAAGCCAGACATATTAATAATGAAAACTTTATTTTATCTCTCTGGAAAAAATTGTAATACCATATTAAGAAGACTTTTAGTCATTTAGAGATCGAAATTAGAAAAACCAAATCCCTCTACATCCAAAATTGTTATATAAGAATCTACAAAACCTTTACAAGAACGACAGACATCCTCAAGAAAACCAATAAAATACCACTTATATCTCTCAAGATCTCTATTATTGAAATTAAATCATTACATTTTATCAGGCTGCAATTTAGATTATTTAGTATAAACAACCTATCTTCCACATTTACTTTCTCCAACAATTTCTAATATTCCATTAAACTCTGGAAATTATTTTGCTGATAAACGATTAATTCTATATTGTCTTCTCCATTCCTGAAATTAATAAATATATCATACTATCCAATTCATTATAGCTGCATATGAAGCATCAATATCAAATCTAAAATTACAAAATGTTATAATTACACCCTCTTGCAATTAACCATCTTATCAAAGTATTACTAGAGAATTTGTATTCACATACTTTTTTAAATAATTTATAATAAATATCCTGATCTTCTTAATCTAATTATGTTATTCTATCATTAACATTAACTATATAATACCGATAATGATCTGTGATATATTTTTCATCTGTTTCTTTAGGCTAAAAATCACATGTATCGTTATAATTGCATACATAATTATTTAATTCTTCTTCCTCTTCACATAAACGTAGCTCTGATAAAATTGATTATTTTTCAAATAATTCTGCATTTTAAAAACTTGAATAATTAATAATGCATTCTCGTAAAAACTTGAAAAATGCATAATTTGGTTATGACTTTAAATGTTAGATGATAGTTAAGATTGTTCTTGATTTTTCAACTTTACAATACACTAGTTATTAAAGCATTATTGGATCTTATTCATATTTTCTATGAATTCCCTAACTTGATTCGTTAATTTTGAAAAAATGATATCTATATTTAAGAGAATATATTTAATTTTTGAATTTGCATCTTTCAATAAAACTTCCATCAGATAACTATTGTTTATCGATTCTAAAATATTAGACTCTTTCATCTAATTATGAATTAAGAGGAAATAAATTATCAAAAATAATATCTCCTCTTTAATAGAAAGCATTAGTTCCTGTATAAAATATTTTTACATTAGACATTTATTTAGATTAGATCCAATGCATTTTTTAACATTATTTGAGAGTATGAAAGAATTCCTATTCTTACGAATTCATAATTTAAATATATATATATATAAATTTCGTTTGCTTAATTATTAAATGGAGGGTGAGTCTTTCGACCCTTCAGAAATTGGTGAACGATTTCACAAGGAAATCGTACACTCGCATTGGAGTAGTTTTCAATTAGCAATCTCGCGTATCCGTTGGTACGTCACTTACAGCGATATTGCCCCTGAATAAGGATAAGTCTTTGAAATTAGAGGTTTTATTTAAATAATCAAGACAATTTTTGAATTTTATGGGTTTCTGTTCTCCAATTCTTTTATGGTTAATTTTAGTAAATAATACACAAATAAACTAAAACTATAATTGGTCATTTTTAATTAATCAAGTATTTTGCTCCCTTCTTTGCAAGAAACTATTTAATATTTCTCATTTTTTTTTATTGTTCTTGAGATCCTTTATAATAACCCCATAAATTAATCCAATTCAAACAAGCACCAATACCAGCTAAAAACATCTATTTAATTAATATATCCATACATCTATAAATCCAAATTAAAATATATTTGCAAACACAAAGAATGCCCATAAACAAGAAGATCCAAATTAACAATACCAAAAAACTGTTGAATCTATAGCATTTACTTCACCTTTGTTATAAAACTCATATCTATATATTTCTTAACCATGAAATGATAAATCTGTGTACCATCTTACACCTATTAAATATCTTCCGGTAACATTTTTTACTAAATAAAAATCAACTCCATGGCAAATCAATAAAATGATCATCTCATAAAAAATATTTTACATGAAATATCCAAGTAACAAATACCTAAAGTAAAATAAAATATTTTTACGAAAAAAAGGCGCATGCTTTTAATAAAATATGTAATAACCACATTACAGGATGACTATCATCTTCTTTCAATAAATCAAGATGTGATAAGTAAGTATCCTATTGCTATATATTATTCATCTCTATTTCTTGTTGTTACTTATTCATTTATTATATGTATATTAATCAAAAAAATCAAAAAGGATGAATAAATGAGTTATAGAAAAATATTCAAACAAAATAATTTATAATAAAGTCTTTTAAGGATGCCAATAAATATTTAAACTAGAAATGTAATCTTTTTATAAATAACAAAAATCAGAATTAATTTCATTAATTATTAGACATTTTTTTCATTAAAGTATCAATAAATTCTGAATGAGATATTTAACCATCTCCATTTTAATCAAAATCCTTGATTAATTCTTTCCATTAAGTATTTTTATCTCCTGCTCCTGCCATCACCTTTTTTAATTCTGCTATAGTAATTTATCCATTTCCATCCTGTTACTAATACTATATATTACTTGATCAAATAACTTGAATACTTTTTCAATCTTTTCCTTTTCTACTAATTGATTATATTCAGATGCAGCAACTAAGAATTCTGAATACTCTAAAGAGTCTGAGTGATTAAAATCTCCTTTTTTTAAAATTTCTTAAACAATATGTTCTGATTTAAGTTCATCTTTATAAATTTTCATGTATCCAGCCTTCAATTCTTGATGAGATAGTTTTCCATCACCATTTTTATCCATTGATTTAAATTATTAAATTAGCTTTTGTCTATCTTAATGGTTCATCATTGTAGAAGCAATTAACTGCAAAATAGCTTATTATAATTTGCTGCAACTCTATAAATAATATTATAACATACATGAAATTGTTTTAAATTATTTAAAACTTATTAATCTAAAGCTGCATTGTTTTTATTATCTTAAATCCAAGGATCTAAAAGAGCTTATTCAACTGTATATCTCTTTTTGGGATCAAAACTTAACATTTTTTTTACAAAAGTTTTTCCCTTATTTGTTTTTATCTTCTCGATAACTAATAGATTAATATATATTTTAAGTACGGTTATAATCAATTTCATTGCGAGTAATCATATCACATATTCTTTGAGGATCTGTTTCATTTTTATATGGAAATTATCCAGTAAGAAGTTGTAAAGTCATGATTCCACAAGACCATACATCACTTTTTTCATCTGAATTATCTGAAATAGCTTCTGGTGCTATATATAATGGCTAAAACTTTAATAATATAAATTACTGTTCCAGTCACATCAACATCATTTTATTCAACAAGTTTTGCTGCTCCAAAATCAATCAATTTAATTTAAGCATCTTATTCTTCAGATTCCAATAATATATTCTAAGGCTTTACATCTCTATTTATCTAATATATTTAAATTACTTATGAACTATTCCACATGTATGACAATGATTTAATGCTTCTAAAACTTATTTTATATAATTAGCAATTTGTTATTCTTTTAATTCTTTTTTTTTATTCAATAAATCAAGTAATTCTCCTCCACTTAAATATTCATAAACTATGTAAAAATGAGAACTATCTTGAAACAGTTCATATATTTTCACAATATTTGGATGGTCAAAATACATCATTATTTAACATTCATTAGCTATAAGTTTTTCATTAATTTTCTAAGATTTTATAATCTTTTTCATTGCTCTCTTTTATTCACTCATCAAATGAGTAACTAGATTCACTTCCCCTTAAGCACCTTTTTATCTTTCAAATTAATACCTTTTCCAAGATGTTTCTCTATTCTATAAGTTTTTAGAAGATCCCCACCCTGTAAATTTATGAACAATGAAGGTCCTACAAAAAATGGATTATCTGCCATGTCTTTTCTCTGTATATTGCTTAATTACCTTTATCTTGCTTATTTGCTGCACAACCCATTAAAAATTATAATTGATTTAATTAATATTCATCATTATAATTTATTTATCATTTGGTTTAATACTTATTAGAAACTCATTTTTTTATCCTATTTTTCGAACTCTTTTAAATGTTCCACTATCATTTCTTTCAAATAAACTAATTTAAATGTGTATGCTTTCATAAAATTGTTTAAATTTATTTGATTTCATTTTACTGAATTTTATTAGACTAGCATTCTTAGTTCGATTTTAATATATTTAATAAGATATTTATATTTATTAATCAAAGATTTTTTTAGTACTTTATATAGCAAAATCCCCTAATTCTTCAGCTTTTGGGAATCGTAGTGCTACCTTCAAGAGTTATTAAATTTGATTTAGAGACTATGAAATATATCTAGAATAATAATTACTTAATTAGATAATTTTTAAATCATGCAAAAGTAAACTTAGACTTTACTATAATCATAATCTTTTCTTACTAAATATGATTGGAATTTTTTATTTTAGATATTGTAATTAAAAATTACAAAATTAAAGAATTTACATAATTTTTATTAATTAGTAGGGTTTAATTGGAGGGTTTTGAGTTTTTTTTGATATATAAAAATAAATTTATATTAGTAAAAATAAACATATTTTAATAATTTATTGTAATGTTAAAGTTGCTAGTTGATTTAAATATTCATAACAATTAAAGTAATAATTTTCTAGCAAATTAAATTTTCTAATTTTCTATAATTTAAATCTAATTAATTATAATGACTTTTGCACTTTAAGAAGGTTCTGGAAATCGAAGGAAAAAATATTTTTTTTTTTAAATTATTATTGATGGAAGTGGAACTTAATTT
Organism: Paramecium sonneborni; assembly: GCA_905182985.1. Classification (NCBI taxonomy): domain Eukaryota; phylum Ciliophora; class Oligohymenophorea; order Peniculida; family Parameciidae; genus Paramecium; species Paramecium sonneborni. Next base: position 200,909 of record CAJJDN010000013.1, on the reverse strand, counting down.
AGAGAACGATAAACAAAGACACTAAGCAGAGGAACATAAAAATAAAGGAAATGATTATTTTAAAAGAGGATAATATTCAAATGCAGCTGAAGAATATGAAAAAGCTATAGGTATTAAAATATATTTAAATTTTAGAACTATGTTAAAACGAAGCAAGTTATTATGGTAATAGAGCAGCTTGTTTCCTTTAGATGAAAAAGTAATTTTTATTAATAATATAATTAGATATAATAAATGTATAAAAGACTGTGACAAAGCCCTGAGCTTAGACCCAAACAACGTAAAATTCTTCAGAAGAAAAGCTTTAAGTTTACAATTCTTGGGACTTTTAACAGAAGCCAAACTTATTTTTGATCAAATTGTTAATTTAGATAAAAGTGAACAATCTCTTAAAGAATATGAATAAATTAAAGAATACATAAATAATATAAAATAAGCTCGATAAAAATTAGATGCTAATTAATATAAAGAAGCATTAAATTTGATTGAAAATGTTGCCAAGGAAATTCCAGATGCAGTTGATATTTAAATTCTAAATTGTGAATGTTTAGCTAGAACAGCCAATATAAATAAAGCTTAAGAATAATTAAGACTTATTTAAGATAAATATGGATCAAGAACAGAGACATATTATTTAAAAGGTTTAATAGAATTATATGGAGGAAGTCCAGATAAAGCAAAATCAATACTATAAGAAGGATTAAGATAAGATTAGAATAATAAAAAATGTTTAGCAATTTATTAAATGGCAAAGGATTAAGATAATTATAAATAAAAAGGAAATGATTGTTTGAATTCTAATAAATTTAATGATGCTATTTAATATTATAGCAAAGCTTTAGAAGTTGATTCAAATAATTTTAGATTTAATTCATTAATATATGCAAATAGAGGATTAGCTCATTAAAAGTTAAAGGATCATAGAAAAGCTGTTAATGATTTTGATAAATCAATAGAATTAAATGATAGATATTTTAAAGCTTATTTGAGAAGAGGAGATTCAAGATATGAATTAGGTGATTTAGATGGAGCATAAAGTGATTATTAAAAAGTAATGGAATTAGATTAAGGATCAATATAATAAATGAGATAAAAAATAAATGATATTAATAGAAAATAGAAATAATTATCTAAGAAAGATTATTATAAAATATTAGAAGTTGATAAAAATGCAACAGAAGCAGATATTAAAAAAGCTTATAGAAAATTGGCTTTATAATGGCATCCAGATAAAAATAAAGAAAGTGAAGAATAAAAAGTATATATTTTGAATAATATAATATTAGAAATTAGCTGATTAAAAATTTAGAGAAATTGCTGAAGCTTATAGTGTTTTAAGTGATAAATAAAAAAGATAATAATATGATATGGGAGTTGATCCAAATGATCCAATGGGAGGTGCTGAAGGATTTGAAACTAATATTGACCCAACTTAAATCTTTAAAATGTTTTTTGGTGGAGAAGGAGGAGCAGGAGATTTTTCAGATTTTGGATTTTCAAATATAGGAGGTTCAGGAGGATTTACAACTATGTTTACAACTAATTTAGGTGGAATGGGTTAGAATATGAGAGGAGGATAAGCATTTCCATTTTAATTTGGAGGAGATTTCACTTAAAATGGAGGAGCAGCATTCCCTGGATTTTCATTTCCTGGAATGTAATTCACTTAATAATAATAAAGAAGAAAATGATCCATTATTATTTCTCTATATAAATATATAATAATTTTTTTATACCTATATATATAAATAAACTGTATCTATTTTTTTGTATTTATTAAAGATAATTAAAATTATCATCCTCCAAAAAAACGCAGATGAATTAAAAAGATTAAATCATGAAAATTTCAATATAATTAAAAACAAGAATAATCTTCAATTTCTATGAATTTCTACCCAATTGACTTTGAAGAACAAGCCTCTTAATGTACTTATTCTATATATTTCTAGAGTTAATAAATGAACCTCTTATCGAATAAACGAATCAATCATAATATTATGAATATGACCAAAGTGCTTAACAGGAGCCTGAATAACTAAATACTTTTGATGGGTATTTATAAGAAGAACCTGTCCTTCTGTTTAATTGTGTTGAGGAAGCACCAAAAAAGAAAACTAAACATGTTAACAGAAAATCAAAAAAAATTAGAAAGGTTGATTCTGAAACCGATGTTCCTTCTGGAAAGAGAATAAAATCTCGTATTACTAATAATGATGTCTTGAAATTATAGTAATGTTAGAGATTAAAAACAATAATTTCTTAGATGGAGGCTCTCTTATAATAAACAAGAACATCAATTCTCAATCAATATATGAAAAATCACACAAAATGACCCCCATTATGATTAAATATATCGAGTTATATATATATATATTTGTAGTAAAATATTCTTATGCTAGCTTATTGAATTTTTAAACAGAAGAAAAATTTTAATGACAACGAATGAGTGATATAATTATCAATCTCAAGTTTAAATATTGTCGAAAATTTTCTAGATAACAAATAACTTAAACAAAAGAAAAGAAAAATTTAGAATGCTACTAATGTTTTTTGTCAAAATAATATATAAGACATAGTCATGTATTATTATTTTTTATCTATGTATATCTTCTAAGAATAGTTAATTTTTATTATTCATTTTAATTAGCATAATTGGATTAATATTTGTATTATATATATATATTTTCCTGGAAATTCAGTACAGTTTAATTTAAATTCCTAATCTTAGCAATTCAAGACAAAAGGTAAATATAATTTTTATGTTATAAGAAGTATATTTATTACTGTATTTTTATTAAAATAGGAGGTTTTATTAACTTTTTTATTTCAAAAAATTAAGAAAATTTTATCGTTACGTTGTTTAATAATCTGAAAAAATGAAGACTTAGAAAAGAATTTTAAACAATATCATATTCAGTAAATAAAATTACTTATATTAGCAATAATTATTATTAAGAATTTTTATGAAATATAGATAGAAAATGAGATATATATATAATAAAATATATTATTTTTTAAAGAAAATGAGTGAAATAATTGATCCAAGCATTTTATAGAAATATGAAATTTTGACAAAAATAGGAAAAGGAGCATATGGAATAGTTTGGAAGGCTAAAGATAATAAAAGTTAAAAGATAGTTGCTTTAAAAAAAGTTTTTGATGCTTTCACAAATTCAACTGATGCACAAAGAACTTATAGAGAAGTAATATTGATTTGTATTTTAATTTAAGGTTTGTCTCTTAAAATAGTTAAATCATGCAAACATAATATAATTAATAGATACTTATCCAGCTGAAAACTAAAATGATCTATATATGGTTTTTGAATATATCGAAACTGATCTTCATGTAGCAATCAGAGCAAAAATATTATAGCCACTTCATAGAAAATATATTATATATCAAATATTCAAAGCATTAAAATATATTCATTCATCAGGCATGATCCACAGGTATAGAAGAAGATTATAATAAATTTAGAGATTTAAAGCCAGCAAATATTTTATTGAATTCTGAATGTTAAATAAAATTAGCAGATTTTGGATTGGCAAGAATGTTATCAACTTTGGAAGATGATATATTAACAGATTATGTAGCAACAAGATGGTTTAGAGCTCCAGAAATTCTATTAAGATCAAAATCTTATTCAACTGGAGTTGATATGTGGGCTATGGGATGTATGATGTGTGAAATGATTTTGGGAAAGGCAATCTTTTAAGGAAATTCAACTATTAATTAAATTGAAAAAATTATAGAAGTTCTTGGACTTCCATCATAAGATGATTTATAAAGTTTAGGAGGATAAAAATAATTATTTGATAAATTCTCAAAAAATTATAAATTTAATTTAAAAGCAAATTTGAATTGTAGTATTGATGAATATGATTTAATTTCATAGTTATTAAATTATGATCCTGATAAAAGATTGAGTGCTAGTGAAGCTTTAAATCATCCCTATTTTGAAGAACATCATAATATAGAAGAAGAAATCATATTTAAAGGAAAAATTCATTTAGAATTGAATGACGATAAATTATTTCCTATTCATTTATATAGAGATCTATTATACAAATAAAATAATCATTTTAATAAAATGTTAAATTTAATTAGCAAATAAAAAAAGTTAATTTAAAATATAGACAAAAAATAAGTAGAAAGTTTAAAGAAGATATCAAGTTAATAATAACTTTAAAATTAATAATTTGCCAGAAGTGCTTTTATTTAGAATAAAACAATAATCAATTAAGATAAAAGCACAAATAAAACTCTTGCAACTCCTCATCAAAATATCTATTAAAAACAATAATAAAATTTTATTAGTTTAAAATAATCTTAACTATAACAAAAGTTAAAATAAATTTGTTTATCTTCCCTTGATAAAAACGAAAATACTTTCTAATCAAAATCTCCTGAAAATACTATCTAAATAAAAACTCCTGAAAATACTTTCTTATCAAAATCTCCTAAATCTAAGATTTTACTACCACAGAGATAATTTATAAAAACAAATCTAAAACCTATTAAGTTTAATAATATAATTAGTACATCATTAAGCCCCTAATCTTAATGTAAAATTTAAGGAATTAATTCATTATCATAGATGAAATGTTGATTAAACATTATTTTGGTTACTTATTTATACAGCAATCATAATTTTATATTTATTTATTAAACTATTATCATAAGACCATTTAATTTCTAAATTATTATAATCAAATTTATTATTATTTTAATTTTGATATGAAATCAAAAGTAAATGTAATGAAACTAAAGAGAATACCTAAAAAAATAAAGAGATAACATAAATTTGATTCAAATTATTTTGTTATCTAATAAAATAATGAATTTTAATAAATAATTTTTAACTAAAGAGTATAAATTTTTATAAACTAAGTTTGTATAATAAAATCAATCTAATGTTTTCCCTTTTCATTTTAATTTTGAAGCAATTTTAGTAATATTATAAGAGCTGGGCATTTTAGTAGGATCAAATCTTGAAAGTAATCTATTATCAGATTTTTCTTCTAATTATTATCTTGTGACTCTTTCATGATATCCATACTGATATCTATTTCTTGAAGCAATTGGTTTATCTATAGCATCTCTTCTTTTATTATATTCTTTATATTAAATTAACTACTCCTTTTTTTTAATAATAGAGATAGATTTAAAAACTTTTTACTATTATTAATCAGTAGCTTTTAATATAGATTTGTAATTCTTTTCTTTAAATTAGATTTCATCATAATAAGGTAAAATATAAACATCTGTTGGTCTTCTTAAATGTTCTTTTGTAGGCCTTCTTTTAATTACATGTTTAGAGTCTTCATAATCTAATTAATCAGTTTAACTATTCTCACTTTCTATTTCAGATATTTTAGCATCTACATCACTTTCTGTAAAATCTATAGTATTTTAAACTTCTCCTGCAATATTAAAAAAGTATTCTGAAAAACTTTTCCAAGCTTTCAAAGCCATATATAGATATAAATATTCTTAAAGAATATTAAAATTACTTTATATATCTACTTTCTCATTGACTCTTTCTCTTCTGAAATGATGAGATCTTTAATTGTATAATCTATATTTTATTTTTTTATCATTTTCTTTCATAATTGTTTTTCCAGCCTCTGTAGTAATTTTGAATATACTTTCTTTAAATGCTTATTTAAAAACCTCATATAAAAGATTTCTAAAAGTAAGACAACCTACAAAATCTTTTTTTAATTCAAAACTTGATGCTTTTTTTGCTGCATCCCATATGTTATCTCCTTTCTGTGCTCCTAATGGTTCTTATAAATCTAATAAGAATTATCCTAAGTACTTAGTTTACATTTTAGTGCCTTCAAATTCTTCAGTATATTTACACCATAGAGTTCGAAATTTATCAATTGTTTCTACATAAGTTTCTAAACAACTACTACTAGTATCATAAAACTTTTCAAATTCTTATACTAATTCACAAACAATTAAATTCATCAATACTCTAGCTCCAATAAATATTAAGCTATAATAAAATATAGATGCTAAAATCCATGATTTTTAATTTTCTTTCATAAAATTCTACGAGTCTACAAAAATAAATCTCCATCCATTTTCTGTTGTGCATTTAAAACTAGCAAGTAAACCAAAAAAAAAATTATTATAATTTAATTAATCATTTAGTATTGATCCTGAATCAGCTTCTCCAAAAAGTGCACAACCTATATATGAATAGCATGATAAAACAGTTATAAATAATCCTAAAATTCTCAAGATTGCCATTTTATTGAAATAGATGACATTTAATAGTTTACGTATTCTTGTGAATTATTAAATAATTAAAGACATTCTTAAACATCTATTTAATATAAAAACTCTTAACCATATAAAATATGGATCATCTCTGCTTGCTCTAGCATATCTCATATAAAAATTAAATTAAATATCAATGTAGAAATCAAATAAAGCCAATAAAACAAAAATTAATTGCATTTATCTCCAAATATCGTCAAAGTATCTTTTAATATGATAAGTAAACAATTTCAAAGTGCAATCTATTAATAAAATCAAGCTAAAAAAATGATTAAGCCAATTTAAACTATTTAAAAATCCAGCACTACCCTATTCAAAAAAAAGCATTAAAGTAACTAAAATTAATAAATCTTTTATTACATAAATTTAAAATTAAGCTTAGTTTTGTAATTAAGCTATAAGTTGAATTTTCTAAAAGTTTTTAGGCTTTTAGTCTTAATCCTTTTTTTGGAGGTTTAGAATAATTAGGAGTTTCCAACATAATAATTTCAGTTAGTTTTAAGAATAATTCTTAATCTAGAGTTAAATCTGGATTCAACAATTACTATTTATTTTATTAAAAGTTCACAAAAATAACTCCTGCAAAAAACTATAAGAAAAACAGTGCCCCTATAAAAGTAAAACTAAAAAAAAATAAATAAGAAATCCATTCATTATTAAATCTTATTGGTCCTGTTTTATCTGAAGCACTGTTAATACAAACAAAAAAAGTTATACCCCAACCATCAAGTGTAGAGATAACAAATAATGATTGCATAGCTTCAATAATATTATTAAAATTATGAGGGTAAATTTTCCATTCCCCTTAACATTCTGATCTTCCTACTCCATAATTAAAATATGAATCACAATAACCAAGTTTATCTTTATATATAGTCATTCCAAAAATAGCAAAGATAAACCAAAAAAGCAAAATAACATAGAATATTCTTAAGATATCAGAAAATGATTTCATAATAGCCCCTCTTTCATTAACAAAAAATCCATAAGTAGATGTTACTTTAAGTGGACGTAAATAACCCAAATATAAAATCCATTTTAATGCAGTATGATTAGATGCTAAATACAAAAAATAACTAACTACATATACAAAATCTATACTAACCCAAATACTACTAAAGTATCCATCTTATGCAATAGCTCCATATGTAATTATTTATATTATTGCATCTATTAATATTAATAAATTAAAGAGACATTATATAATTTCGAAGCTATTCCAAAAATTTGTGTTTATTTCATCATAATAAGTAATCAAAATTAAATTAATTAAACTACTCCATAATACTAAACCTAATAATATTTTAAGAGGATAAATTTCAGTTATAAGAAAACATAACTTTCTTAAAGAATTATTTTTTTAAATAATAAACAATGAGTATTCATTTTAAATGTTATGATATTTTTCCTTATTTTCTGGCTCAATTAAAGTTTCTAGTAAACTTTTCATAGATATATTGTTATTATCTTTTTTTTATTTACTTTCTTTTTTAAATTCTGATCCTTAATGATTAAAATCTAACATTAGGCTTTCTTCCTTTTCCTCTTTTTATTATTATTATGTTTCTTTTGCAGTATCTAAATAATTTGCAAAGCCATCCAGAATAATCACAAAAGATAATCCAAAACCAAAATAATTAACAATAAATACTAAAGAAATGCAAAATAGGAAACCTATATAATATATTCCATAAGTAGTACTGAGAATAACTACTCCATACCAATCATCTCCAGTTGATATATCATAGACAGCTATCCATGATTAATAAATATTTCCAAAATAATGATACATTTTTAATTCAGCTGTTTCAGGAAAATCAAATATTTATAGTGAAAATATGGCATAATTTAAAATTAAAAAAAAAAGCAATAATGCCATTACTGCATAATTTGGAAATGTTTAATATGATATCATCATCATATTTTATGCAAATGTATTATATTTAATTACCCTAAAAAAAAAAAGTGATTTTAAAATTCTTATGTATGTAAATATTTCGAATTTCGGTTCTTCTGAATGATAAAGTGAAAAAAAAAATAATCTTTCTATTAGAACAAATGTTATAATTATTATACTCAAAAAATTTGTTAATTTGTACAAATAATTATGAATTGTCAAAAGCTTTAATATTGTTTCCAAAAATAAAAGTAATGTAATTATCAAATCAAAGTAATCAGCTATTATTTATTCATAAAAATCAGAAAATGTTAAAATCAAAATATTTAAACAAACTAGTCCATCTAATACTATTTAAATAATTTAATTAGTAATGAAATAATATAATTAATATTAAATCTTGCTTAGATAAAAACGTATTCCCTTTAAAAAATAATATTTCCATTATTTATTTAGATATTAAAGCAAATATTCAAATTATAGTTTTTCAACCAAATCATTACCAGACCAATAAGAGAGGTAAACTCCTTCTTAAGATTAAATATTTAATTCTTCATATGCCTCTTCATTATTAGGTATTTATATAGTTTCATTTTTTAGTTCAACATTTAAGATTTCAACAACTTCATTATATTTAAGATTAAATTAATTTTGATTTATGTTTGCTTTACTTTAGGAATGCGTTTTTATCAATTTTTAACCTTAATACTTATGAAGGTAAGAATTCTTTTTTTTTATTTCCTATTAAGAGGGTATTACAAAAATATTGTTTCCCAGATTTTATGATTGAAAATGATCATAATTATTTTTTGGAGAACTTTTTGAGTCTTAACTACTTTCATCTATACTTGAATTTGCTAAACTTTCAAAAAATTCTGCTTCACTATCAATATTTATTTTCTTGCTTCTAAAAGGAAATTTTAATTTTGGTTTTTCATTATTTTTTATGTTATTTTATATTTTTTAAATAACAATATATTATTGATGTAGATGTTATTTTTTTATAACTTTTTTTTTATCTTATTATTTCATTTTTGGATTAATTTACAATTAAATATCTTAAATAGATGTAAATTCATAGGATTCATCATATCGAATATTTTTATAAATACTTAAATAATCAAGACTTTTAAGAGTGTAGAAAGTTTCTAAATTATAAAATTTATTTTCATTCTAATTAATAATTTGTTATATTTAAAATTGCAATTAATGATTGGGAATTAAAAAAGGAATAATCCAAGATTCATGAGTATTTTATTTAAAAATTTATTCTCTAATGTTTTAAAGATCAATCTATTGCCTTGCAGATAAGAGTTTAACATTATTATGTTCTTAATTTATTTAGATTTTAAACTTTTATTTCTTGTTTTTTTGATCTCCTTTTGATTGTATATCAAAAATAAAGTTTTTATTTTGATAATTGGATATTTAATTTTTAATAGTTTTCCACATATCATTATCTAATAATGAAGATAAAGTAATTTTAATTTAATTTTCAGAAAATTCTGGTATTACTGGATTATTTATATAATATTCTTAAGTTTTGTGATAGTTGACTTTTAGTACTGCTATTAAAAGCTGAAAATAAAATTTATTAATTGCAAAAATGATAAATACATATAGTATGCAAACAAAAGGATTGAATTATTTCATTAGCATATACATAGTTATTGTCCAATCATTTACAATACTAGTTCGAATAGTTTAGAAATAAGCAAAAAGAATATTATCAAAATTAGTTGGGACATCAATACTCTATAATTGTCTTGCACAAACAAAACCATTAATACATTCTTTATATCCACATACTTCTATTTCATAAGGATTTAATGAAAAAATTCCAAGTTCTTCATGCATACATCGATATTTTAATACTCCATTAAAAGCATATAGCATGAATATTGCTATCAATATTGTGAATAGAATTAATATCAACAGATTTTCTACTATTTACTTTACTGCTTCTTTTATTGATAATAATATGATATTTAATTTATTACTTATTCGTCCAACATATATTGGTATTCTTATTAATCTAAATGTGGATACATCAAATGGAATATAATGGTTCTAGAGAATGTATAATAAATAAAGAATGAGAATTATCAAATCATATATATTCCAAAATGATTAGATGTATTTTTTAAAACCTTATCCTGCTAAATGTATAATAGCGTCAATAAAATATAATACACAAAATAAGTATTAGTATTCACTAATTTTATTAGACTCTTATGAAGATCTATTTAAAAATAAGACTATATTTGCTACGGTAACGAACATTTCATACAAATCAAAAACTGTTGATTATAGTAATTTGTAGCTTAAAATTTCTAATGAAATAATAACAGCAAATAATAATTTTCGAATAAATAATAATTTATGCTAATCTTAATAATAATAAATTTCTTTTATAATCCATTGAAAATTGTGTGAAACTCTTAAATCAATAGAATGATTCAAATTTTTCTATTCTATCATTAATTAGTATTCAAGTTCAGGATTGAAATCAAATTATTAACTATTATTTAATTCTTCATCATCATCATCATTTTATTTTTTATCTTCTTAATCTTTATCATCTCTCTATATTTTACTATTTTCAAAAAATTTAATTTATTCATTTTTATCTTGCATTTGATCCTAATTATTTTCTAATTCCTCTAATTATAAAAAGGCCTTTTTAGAAGCCTATCTTTAATATTGTTCATTTAATTTTATTATTGAATGTTCCTATTCAATATTAAATGTATTATTTATTTCTGATTCTGATTATTCTTCCTTAATGATTCGATTTGACAATAAATGATCTTATGTAATAGGAATAGCTTAGTAATGAGTGTTGCTTTTATTTACAGATCTCTATACAGATTTTGATTAGTTTGATGATTTCATACTTTCCTTCATTGTTTAATTTGGTTAGATTATTTGAGAATCAATTCTCTATTTATCTATAATCGTGGTTGATTTTTATGAGACAGCTTTTTTAAAGTATTTGACTTCAATTTTCTAATCGAAAGGGGAATCATTTATTTTTGTTTTATTAATGAATTTTTCTTTTTTAATTTCATTAGTTGGTTATGATTCCTTAGGTTCTTAGCGTTACTATTTCTGCCCATTATATCTTTCCTTGTTATTTGACATCTTTATTTTTACTCTTGACTTTATTTGTTTTATTAATCTAATTTTTTTTAAGTCATATATAAAATATTCTAAATTTGTAAAAGTCTCTTAAAGTTTTATTTGTTATTTGATGGCTTACTTACTTTAAATGTCTTATAAAATAATATAAAATTCAATTTTTAGTGAAATTTTGAGTTGATATATTAGAGATTTCCGTTATCCAATTTTCATTCAATATTTTAATATGACATGAAAATAAATAATTGTTGAGTGAATTGATTTAAGAAAATCATATTTTAAATTTCAAATCAATAGAAATAATAATCTTTTTATTTCTAATGTTATGGCAATGAAATTGATGTAAGAATGACTAAAAAATTAGGTTTTATTGAATAATTACTTTCACTAATTCGTTTCCTTAGAGCAAGAATATTGATTGATCAATAAAATGATACTGGCATTGAATGAAAAGTAATACATTATCAATAAATTAAATAATCAATATTTTATCATTATTATGAATGAGTTAGATAATAATAAATAAAAAAATTATTTAGATATCATAAACAGGAAACTGTAAATTAAGCAAATACTGGTCTATGGTCACTTCCTAGGATATCAAAATTTGCATCATAATTTTATAATTTAATTGATGATGGTGTATTTTCGTTAATTCCTTAGGTAGATGATATGGTTTTAGACTTTTAATTTTCTTTGAATAGAATTCTATCACACCATCCAGGTATTCTGAAATCATTTCCTACAGCCCATTAATTTTGATTTTCTAAGAGTTTATATGTAGGTGGGAACAATATCATTCCTTCATAAAAGTATGATTAATAATCTAATAAATTATAATAAAATACTTAATGAATTATTTCTACTTTAATACATTTAATCATTTGATAACCATCCAAAAAAATCTGAATGATTTCTAATAGTTTAGGCAGTTATTTTTTAATCTATTCTTGAATTGAAATCACCAGTCCAAATTAAATAATCATATGGTACATTTTTATGACTAGAAAAAACTTCATTTTCAAAATGGGTTTCAAGTTTAGAGAATTGAGTTTACCTTTTAGCTTCTGCATTTTATCCGCTTTCAAGATGACTATTTGCAAATAAGAATATTTTATCATTAATATTAACTGAGATAGCAATTCCACCTTTATTACCAACTATTCCCATGAAACCTTAAGAAAGAGTATAAGGATTTCCATTTTTTATTTTAGGAACCAATAAGACATGAGCAAATACAATTAGATGCATTGCATTCAGTGTTGAAGATTATAATTTTACATAATTTTTACCTAGTTCCTCTTATAATTTGACTTCCCAACTTCCTTTTGATTCACAAAGTAGAGATACAGCTATGCTTCTTGAACATTCTTATGTTCCAATAACTATTAAATCATGGTGAATTTATTCAATATTAAAGAGTCTTTTTAATGAATAACCAGGTATCATTCCATGCATATTCCATGTAATAACTAACATTTTAATATCATTTTCAAGAGTCCATTCAGATTTTGGTGAATTTATCCATTTATATGAACATTTATGATTAAGATGTAACATCTCTTAATTAAGATGTCCAATCAATTTTGAATCTTAAGAGAATTCACTGAAATTTTTTTGATTAAATATTGGAAATGGAATAGATTCTTGTTTATGAGTAGATAAATAGTTCATAATCAATATTTTTCAGTATGATTTTTTTATATATTAAAAATATAATGTAACATAATTTTTCTAAGAAATTAGAAGAATTCCAAGATCTTGATCCAAGTGAATAGTTTCCTTAAAGAAGAGTTTCTAAAACAATAGTTTACTAAAACAGTTAATCAATATAAGAAGAAGATGAAGAGCAATCTTCTTCTAATTTTTAATAACCAAAACCAAAATTACCTTACATGAATTCTTCAATTTAATAGCCTTGTGAACAAAGTGGAAGTGACATGAAAGTTCCAACTGTATATACAAATATATAATCGATTAAAAGTTTTGAGAAAAACTTGTTTCAATAAGAATCAAAAAAGTATGATTTGTTTCTTATATATTTTTAGTAGTAAACTAATAGAAATTTCAGGATTTGATAGTGAAAGATAATCTCCACAATCAGATTATGTATTTATATATATTAAATTAGATCGAGTCTTATTTAGTCGATAGAAATAAGTCTTCTACGATTAATTCTTAGCATATTAAAGCTATAATTAATAGATTTGCATAAAGAATGAAAAGAAAAGTGGATTTGAATAGATTAAAAGATTTTACATTAATAGATAATTAATCATAATGTAATACTGAATAATAAATAATAGTCAATCCATAAGTTTACAAATGGTTTACAAATCTTTACTTTATTTTAAGTTCAATCATTAATATAATCTCAATTATAACGATACCATTATAAATTGTTGAAGAATTAAGATTTAAAAATTTAGCTTACATTACTCACTGTTTAGTCATTCTCTAAATTTTAGCAGATCTTTATTTTAAAAGAGGACCTTTTCATTTAAAAGAGGGTAACTTTAATAATTAATTTGTGAATGAATAAAAATTAGCCTTAGACTTATTCAGAATAATTTTTGCTATCCTATTAGTTTTTGCTTATTATTATTATAATTTGAAATATCTAATTATTCCGTATTTCATTTTATAATTGATAAGATAAGCTGAATGCTTCGAAAACATTTACACATCAATTTAGCTCATTTTTTATATTATTATTTTATGGCTTACCATAATAATGTCTTTTGTTTGTCTCTTTGAATCTGAATAATAAGATATATATTATTCATTTACTATTGCTATTTCTATTCTTACTCATAATGGAATTATTGTTATAGATGTTACTCCTTCAAATTCTTTACTACTACAAGTTTATATGATTATTAGTTCATTAACCATGATTTATACTGCTTCCATTATTTTCATTTGGATTAAACCAGCTATTAAATTATAATAAGAAAAAGAGCAACATTTGGCTTCGTTTCTTTAAGGAATTAAAAACAAAAATATTGATTATGGATTATAATGCAGATCCTACTCATATCTTGAGTATATTGTTGATGTAAATTGGATTCTCAGATTTAGGAAGACATCATGAAAACCCGCGATCTTTTGACTAAAAAATTATCACCTGCACTTTAAGAAGAATTACAAGTTTCCATACGATCCAAAATGGTAGAAAAAATAAAACTCTTTAAAAAGTTTTCCTCTAGTCTTAGATAGTAATTGATCTATTGGTTTGAAATCTCTACCTATAATCCAGAAGAAAATATTGTCTAAGTAATAAATACAAGTAATTCTTAGGAACATTAAGTTGAAGACTTCTGTTTATATTATATCTTAAAAGGAAAAGTTAAAATATAATTTCAAGGTTAATATTAAGGAAAACCTAAAAGAACATTTCACACACTTATAGAAGGTTAGACTTTTGGTGAATTTTCGTTTATTAGTGGAATTCCATCTTATATTTCATTAAATAGTGAAGGATTGACAACAGTTTTGAGATTGAGAAGATCTGATTTTTTAGAAATTATTAAGAGTTTTCCTCAAGATAATGAAATCTTTTGTTATTATAAAGAAAACTGTAATCAAAATCATAATATGTTTGAATGTCATTATTGTAAAATTAAAGGACATATGCTTTTTGAATGTTAATACTTGTAATATTATCCATAAAAAGTTAATGTTATTGAAAAATATTTATATCCTCATGTACAATAACGAATAAAATCTGAAAGGCGTATTAAATCGCCAAAAACCTTATTAATGGTATTTGTTGTAGGTGAAAGTGCAAAGTAATTTCAGTAAAAATTGTCTTAGGAATATATGACATCAGAAGATTTTCCAATGTCTTCATAACTTCCATATAGTGAAAGTATTAATAAAATTGATATTTATATATTAAATCTATATAGATTAAACCCAACAATCAGCCAGTTATATAAGTAAGACACAATCGATCCATAAAGGTAATCCGGAATAACTTAGTGAAAATCCAGATAGTATTGAAGAATAGTTATATGATGAAATGATAATAGATCCAGTACTTAATAATCAATTTAGAAAACAAACTAACAAAACAACTTTAAGAACAGCTGGATTTCCATTTATGACAGATAATCTATGTAATGAAATTCATAAGCATATCTTAGAGAATATACATAAAGATAAATTATAAATTATTAGTGAGGTTTCATAAAGTAAATAGTTTGATACTCTTAATTCCAAACATGAAGATTCAAATTAATTAAGTAAGTAAAGCAGTGGTTCATAAGGATTTGCTAAAAAGAATAATTTATATTCTGCTGCTCGATCAATGCATACTAAGCTAACATTCAGATATCAATAATAATAATCTAATTAGATGGACGAATCCGTTTAATTTTAACAGTAATAAAATTCAGTCAGATAAACATCCAATCGATCTAATACCTATTCTAATCCTCTTTCTAATAACATATCCAATAATCCTTCAATCATATCAAAGGTACATACAAAATCAGCAGCCAGAGCATCTCCTACTTAATTTTAAACTTAAAAAAAGAAAGATGACAAAGGATCTCATAGTGATTAATCTTTATCTGAACAGCGTCATACAAATAGAAAAAAGAGTACTAAGACAGGAACAAAAGTGAGCATTCTATAATCTTAGTTCTAAGTAATCAACACCCCTGATGTATTAAAGTTGATTTATAAAAAAGAATCCACATTATTAATATAACGAGATATTTTTTAATAGATTTGAGAGAATGCATTTATTTAAGTATTATAATCCTCATAATAATTATAATAATGTAATATAAAGGTAATGAAATGAATATATAAAAAAGAATAAATAAATATTAAAGAGTGAAAAAGGGGAAGGCTAGTCTTTATACAATAAAGTGTTTTGTATCTACAAAAATAAAACGAATAAAGAGATTATTAGAATTATAAATATGATTAAAAATTAATATGATTAAAATAAATAAATTATATTGAATAGGTATTTGTAAACAATATATAATTGTTTCATTTAATGTTTTAATTTTCTCCAAACTTTTCTTCAATCCATCTTAGAGTAATAGATCCAGGTCTTTCGATTGGTAATCCGAAAGCTCTTGACCATATAAGATTGGCCATACATCCAAGGGCTCTTGAGACAGCAAAAACGACAGTGTAATATTAGAATTCTCTCATTCCATAGTGATAGAGAAGTACTCCTGAATGAGCATCAACATTTCTATAATGATAATAAAATATAATAAATACGGCCATGGATTTTATATTTTTCCAATGGTTTTTAAAACAGGTGGAATGACATGATAACATTATGCAGTTAAATTAACTAGAGGATCATCTTTGATGTGTCTAGCAGCAAATTCTTTTTAATGAATAAAACGTGGATCAGTATATCTAAGTACTGCATGTCCATATCCTGGTATAACTCTACCTTCTCTAATTGTTGTAAGAACATAATCTTATATTTTTTCATTAGAGATATTATCACCTAATTCTTCCTATTAAAATATGATATTAGATATATACTCTCATTTCTAATAACCATTTAAGTACTTCTTAATTAGCAAGACCATGTAATGGACCAGCTAAACCATTAACACCAGCAGAATATGATAAATATGGATCTGCTAATGCTGAACCAACCAAATGTGTTGTATGAGCACTTACATTACCACCTTCATGATCAGCATGAATGCTTAAATATCCTCTTAAACATTCTCTAACTTCAAATTTATTATATCCAAGCATATGAGCATAATTTCCAGCCCAATCTAAATTATCATCAGCTTAAATGATTTCACCATTCTAAAAGATATATAGATTATTAAATACCTTGTATTTATGTCTATAAATTAAGGCAGATACTCTTGGAATCTTAGCCAATAAATCCATAGCATCTTCATAGAAATATTCCCAATATTATGGTTTTGAAACTTTTCCTTAGTCATAGGCTTATTAGAATTAAGAGTCCTTTTACAAAAACAATAATGTTTAGGATAACATAGTCATTGGATGAGCTGTTTTTGGTAAACTCAAAATGAACCTTTATGTTTCACTATCCAATTATCCTCTTTATTTCCATTCTTATTAAACATCAGCAAATTCTTGTTCAGCTATAAAATAGATAATATGATATATTTACATGGAAAATCACCTGTACATAATAACCAAAACAAAGCTTCAGGTAATGGCTCATGCCCATTCTCAGCTTTTTATAGATATTCCTACAATTCTGGAATATTGTAGTCTCTCATTGTGATACCCTAAATATTATAAATATAGATGTCTTACTGTTTTAGCATCCAACAATGATGCATCATAAAATAGACCAAATACATTTCTCATACCTCCTATGGCCTGATCTACTGTTACTTTACACACTTCCTTTGATCCATATCTCTTTCTGACATCACGTAATAAAGCTTATTTCACAGGCACAAGTTCTCTCATTCTCTTCTTCAAAAGTCCATGTGTATTGTTATACACACTTCTGTAAAACATTTACACTGCACTTCGAGGGTTCACTTACATGATGATATATTATAATTATTATCTAAAAAATCAAGATATTATCTCCATTTATACACACACTATGCGTATTAATTATAACATAATTAAAAAGATTCGCTAATTTCTAATTATTATAAAAATTATTTTTATAATTAGATATTTATTATGTGGTCAATTATTTATACAAACCATTAGCAACACTATCATACACTTACAATATTATTATCAAATTATTTGTAAATCTTAACACTCATATTTCTCATCAACCTAGACCTTTTTCCATTATTTACTAATCTAAATAAATATATTTTTAATATATATTCTCTCTTTTATTTATTTAAATTTGCTCAATAAATATCCACCCTCATAATACTCAGAGAAAATCTTTATTGACTATGATATTAAAATTATAAACATAGAATTATATAATTTGTTATAATTTATCAAATACTAAAATGTTAAGATGAAAAACCTTAATGTTTAAGTTTTTATTTGAAAATACCCTTTATATGATCCTCTTAATTCTTCTTATTTATAATACTTCATACATAATTTTATAAACCTTTAATGATGAAGATTAATTAAACCATTTAATAATTACTTAATTTTTATAGAATTAAATCCATTCCCTACTATACCTAGTAGATAAACAATAATTTATGAATTGAAAACTATAAATAGACCCATAAAAAGTTGCTCAAACCTAATTTATATTTCTAAGATACTTGATATAACTAAAAAATATATACTAATCTGGTATCATTAAATTTATGATTATTAGAAAGAAACTTAACCAAATAAATAGTATATCTTCCTTGAACTCCAAAATTCTTTGTATATTCTTTAAATATTTTTAAAAAGTTAATTTTTCTTTCCTGCTTTTACTAAATTATGGAAAAATTTTTAAATTATACCTTATTATAATTGAAGGGATAGAAAATTGATAATTAAGATATCCTTACTATTCCACTGTTAATAAAATTGTATCCTTAAAATTTGATGAGAAACATCAATTTTAAGATTCAATATAATAAATAATTTGATTGTTTTTTCTAATTTTTCATCTCAATAGAAAACTCTGTATATAGCTTAGTTCAACCATTAAAGAATTCTGTAGCTATTTAACTTTTAATTTAAATTCATATCACTATTTTAAAATTAAACTGCAAAAGTGGAAAAGATTTATTTAATTAAAATTTCAATCTAAGAAAAATTGAGGAATTTAATTATGGGTTGTATTTTTAATAATTTGTAATCTAATAAAGTTAGTAGATTTTATTTTTTAACCTTAAATGATGGAAAGGAAGGATATTTAAATTAAAAATAGATAAAAATGAAAAGAAAATTAAGAATTATCAAAAAGTTTTTCTTCATCTTATTTGATTTCTTGATATTGAGGATTTTTGAAGAAGCAAACCTTATCAATATTAGTTCGATGATTATTAATTGAATTATTAATATTTCAAATTCTTAAAATGTTTCAATACATTCGTAATTAAAACTAATAATAAATAATATATATAATGGATCTATGGAAAACTTATTCTCACATTAGGTCAATATCTTCATGTAAGTCAAAACCTAAAATTTCTAATAAATCTCGGGATTAAATCAATCGAAGGAAAAGATCTGTAACTTTTAATAGTGATTTGGATCTAATTAAATCAATAAGCTGTCAAGAAAACTTGCTAGATTTGATAGGGAAGGTACAGAAGTAAAAGTAGGAGTATCTTTTAACACTCTAAGATTCTTAAATGACTTTACTTCCACCTTTGAAAATAGAATAGGATGAGAATAAAATATTGAAGTAATAAGTTAAAAAATAAAATAATAAAGAACAATATGAATTCTCTATACCAATGGATTCATAAAAAAAGTTGCTTTATTAAAAATAAAATATATATGGTAAATTCATTGAACCAACTTAATATAAAAAAATAGATTATTAATAGATCTAAACATTGTATATTTATATTATTATAATAGTGAATCAGCAATTTCATAAATATAATTTTAAGAATGTAATAAAGATAAGGTTAATAAAATCAAGGATTAAGATATATAATAATAAATGGATAAATTAATATAGTAAGACAATGAAGCATAAAGGTTGAACCAATAATATTCTTCTAATTATAATCAAGATTATGATTTATTTTAAGAACAATAAAAAATGAATAAAATTATTAATGAAGCTCTAAAATATAAGTAACAAAAAAGAGAACCTATAAATGCATCAAAAAGTGTTAAGTAAAAAAGAACATTAATGAGAAATTATCTTGAAAATTAATACTAGAATGCATTGAACTCAATTATGCAAGGGATTAATGTGAATACAGATGAGGATAATCTATTTATAAGAAAGAAATATTAAAAGAAAATTAAACTTAATACTTCTATTAATAATTCGAGGATTAGTAATCAATATATTAAAAAAGCAATCTCTTCTTAAATTATTCATCCGGATAGATAAGAATTTCTTAATAAGACTCTAGAAATTTATGATAAATGTAATACTTATCTAAATTGACATATTTATTTTTTTATATTTTTTTAATTAATGTAATAATCACTAATTGATTCTAACATTATTTAATCTACAACTGTTAAAACAATAAAAGAACTTAAAAAATTGGGAGACTCTCGAACTAACTTAGAAGTTGATGAGAATGAGATTAATGATTCAACTTAAAGTGGAAAAAACACTCCTGAAGATGAAACCTCGAAAACTTAGCATAAAAAAATAACATTAAATAAAAAACCAAAGTTAACATTCAAACTTTCAACATAAAATAAGATCACTTCTGTAAAATAAAATGTTTTAAAGACTTCTGATGATGTTGCTGAATAAAGTAATGGATTCAGAAGGGCATCATTAAGATAAAGTTCAATGAGACCTTAAAGACCTTAACCTTAACTCTAGTTAGAATAAAACGATCCTATTGATCTGAATAATGCCATTAATTTAATTTTAAATAAATGCAAAACTATTAAAGAAGAATTTGAGTAATTACAACTTACTCATACATAAATCAACAAATACATAAAAAATGACAAACATTTTCATTTTTCATTTTAAGCATTTTTAGATAATCTAGTTTCTAAAGGAAAACTTGTATAGACATTAACCAATATCCAGAAACCAGTTTTATAAATGATAGAACAGTTTACAATAAATCATGTCAAAAGATGCATTTAAAAAAATTAAATTTCTCAATAATTTGAAGAAAAAACTAAACATCTTGACCTGCTTCTGAATCGATATTACAAAGAATTAGTAAATATTGAACAAAATATCAAATATTTTTGATCTAATTGATTAAATTTGTTTTTAAAATTCTTATTTTTAAGATCATTGACTTTATTCTATCTATTATTTTATTTTTGATTCTAAATTTAGTTTTTTCAAATAAAATCTGAAGCTTTGATAAATTTAAGAAAGAAATATGCATTTAATATTTTAATCAAAATGTGAAAAGAATTAGTAAATTTCAGCTTAGATTAGTAATAAATTAACGAAGATTTTTGTGATATGTTTTACTTGAATTAATATTGATTCATACTATATACTTTTATTTATATCAATTTAAAACGATAAAATTAAAAAATTAAATATGAAGGTAGATAAATCCTCATAAGTAATTAATAATATAGTGAGGAATAATATTCTTAGACTAAAATCTTTAGATTTAACTCATAACAGTAGAATAGGACAGAATATATTTGTAGTTAGGATATCAAATTAATGTAGATAATTGTAAAAATTAAAAGGTAAAAGAAGGATAACTTGCTTGTTATATAGAGATGAAAAATGTTTAAAAGATTAAATTATAATAAAATGTTAAGAAAGTCATTTCTTGATTTAAGTTCATTTATTTCTATGCACAAAAGTGGTAGTTTGTAAGGGGCTTATGATAGATTTTTATGAAGCTCTTCTTTAGAAAATAGGATTCTTTTTTATTACATAAGGACTTTCATCTTAGCTTTATAATTAAATTTGAATCTATGCTTTGCCAGATTGAGAAGGTTAAGATTTTGAAGGAGGTTTAGAATTCATGCATCCCATTTATTTATTTTAAATATTTATTTAAAACAACATAAGGGATGCTTATAAACTTAAACAATATCATATAAATTTTAATTTATGAATATGATGAAATAAAATAGAGGTAAAAAGAGGAGAGTATTTAAGTAGTTGTTTAAAATAAAATAAAGAAATTTGTGTTTCAAATTTGAGTATTGTATTAACTTTCTGGTAAACTTTTGGCTGAAAATTCTGTTTGTTCCATGTCTTCTTCTGAAGTTTCATATAAATTTAGATTTTTAATAGCAAAGCTATTCTTTCTATAGACAGTTTATAATGGGGAATCATTTTCGATTTACTGCATTATTTCATCAAATTCAACCTTGGAATTATTGTAAGGTGCACTCTAATTCATTGAGTAATTTGTAATATAATTATTAATTATGAGGATAGTATGAAAAGCCTTATAATGTGGAAAATATCTTATTTTCGATTATTAATTAATAATGTGTCACATATCTTGAATAAATAAAAAATAATTATTGATTAAAGAGAAATATTAATAAATTATCAATCTATAAAATTAGAATCACTAGCCTTGAAATCTTGAATAGGGTTTTTGTAATTGTATAAAATTGATTTATAAAACAATAAGTTGTATTTGATTGCTAAATCTTGGTTTTCAAATTCTTATAATTATTATTCTGATTGAAGAGGCATAATAAATAAATCTTATGGATTAGCATCTAAAGTAGAAACTCTGGCTCTCTCTTTTTATTATTGCTAGATTGGACTTTTGTTGTGTTAGGAATATCTAGAAAATTTAGAAGGTTCATAACTAATAGAATATCCAACTTTAACACTTTCTTTACTTTTTTTTTCATCACTGAGACTACTTTATTGCTAATTATCATCACTAGAGTGATAAACTGTTTTATCTTAAGATTCTGGAAATACTAAAGTTTTATGTTGCTTCTTAATAGGAGTTAGAGCATATTAAATTAGTTTTTAAGATGTTTCCTTAGAACTATTGCGTTAAGTTTTTCCAAATTATGATTTCGATTTGCTAAGCACTTTTGCAGATTTAGAAGTCTTAATGGATTTATTGGAATTCATCTTGCGATTTGCTTTAGCTCTTTGATTCCAATCGAATGGCATATTTGGTTAAATATTTACAGTATTAAATAAATCTTTTAATTGTGCATAATTAGGTTTTATTTTAGAAGACAACCCTTTTACATATTTCATATATCTATACTAATAATAAGATGAAGAATGTTACTTGAAGATTGATTTTGGGAGATTCTCACATAATTCTTCAGGTGACATGTCTTTTTTTAAAAGTCCAATTTTTTCAATTCTTTCATTATCGTCCCTTCCAACATTCATCCAAGGTAAACTTCCATTAAGAAAATAAATTATGATATATCCTAATGATTCTAAATCATCTTTTTTATTTTATTCTTTAGCTAGATGAGCAGCTAGACTTGCATATCGAGTAGTTCCAATAAATGAAATTTTCTCTTTGCTTTTTTTATTCGATTCAAGATTCTTTGCAATTCCAAAATCAATTAAATAGATTTTATCTGATTGTGATGCCCCTAAGATATTTTCTGGTTTAAGATCTCTATGAATAATGTTTCTTAATATTTTAAGAAATAAATTACTTATTATGTATTTATTCAAGAATTCCTATCATTTAATAAGCTATATTGCAAACACATTCATAAGAAAATTTCTTCATTTTTTTTTGATAATGTATGAGATCTTTTCCTAAAAGATTTTAGATCATGATTCTCTATCCTTTTTCTAATCCTGACCATATAACTTTAGGTACAGATGGAACCCCATCTAATATTTTTAGAATTTCAACCTAATTAACTTTAATGAATAGAAATACTTCTCTGATTAAACTATTGAAATATGAAACCTCAGTTTTTTCTACTTTAATAGCTACATTCATGTTTTTGGTTTATGATTTTCCTAAATATACTTTTCCAAAAGAGCCTTATGCTAACATAGTAACAATTTGATATTCTTAAGCTATTACATCTCCAGACTAAAAGTCTTACATAATAAAGCTTTATATAATTTATATATATTTATTAATTTCCAATTTTGAGATATTACATTATTGTGGACAAAGATGCTAATATTATATAATAATGATAATAGTAAAAGCATTAGTAAAATGATGCTGGTAGATAAATAATTATAATATTTTGGAAACATATACTTTGATCTATCAAAAGTAAGGACAACTATTAAGGGAAGCACAGAAAATTCTATCTTAATTTTCTAAGTTTAGTTTAAATATATTACCATTCTTTGACCAAGATAATCCTTTGTTATAGATAAATTTAGATTAAGTTGATTATTCTGATTAACTGGTAGGTAATCTTGCAGCTGGATATTAATTATTAGAATATGGTTTTATTGGTGGTGGATTGTGAGGATTGTATATGGGAGAATTAATTTCTATAACAGAAAGTTCAGGACTTATTGGCTAATTTTATATGCATCCCATTAATCTAGGTTTATTTTTTAGAATTAGAATATTAATTAAATTATGGCAAAAAACAAAAGCAAAGCTGTTCATGCTATTAAAATTAAACATAATGCTCCCTTTAGTTAAAAGATTAAAAAGAAGGAACAAAAGGGATAAAAATAAAGAAGAGTTGGAGGATTTAAATCATTAGCAAAATTTGATGTAAGTAGAATTAAGAATAAAGAAAAAAGAATTTAAATTTTAGAGAGAAAATAAAATGAATAGAAGAAAACTAAAAAAATGGAAAGAAAAGAAAAAGAAGCAAATCCTGATAGAGAAAAATTAGATCCATTAACAATAGATGATAAAAGAGATATAGACGAAAATTTTGTATTTGATGAAGATGATTAAGAAGAGTTATAAAATGAAGAAATGATAGATGAATTTTAAAATTATTTCTAAGAAGGTTAAGATCCTAAAATAATAATAACAACAAGTGAAAGACCATCTAGATAATTATTTGATTTTTTAAAAGATGTAAAAGATGTTTTTGGACCAGATACTCATTATTGGCCTCGCAAATAATTTTCAATTAAAGAAATTTAAGAATATTCATTAAATAAAGGATATACAGATCTTTTAGTATTTAGAGAGCATAGAAAAGAAGTAAGTTAATTGATATATGTTCATTTACCAAATGGACCTACTTACAAATTTAAATTAACTAATTATACACCTTGTGATGAAATACATCATCATGGTAGATTTACAGATCATAATCCTGAATTGATTTTAAATTAATTTAATACTAAAGTTGGAAGAAGAGTAGGAAGAGGATTAGCTGCTCTATTTCCATCTAAACCATAATTTAGAGGTAGAAGAGTTGTTACATTTCATAATCAAAGAGATTTTATCTTTTTTAGGCATCATAGATATATGTTTTAAGAAGAAGGATAAAAAGTGGCCTTATAAGAATTAGGACCTAGATTTACACTCTAATTAAAATAACTTAAATTAGGATTATTTAATGATGATGGAGAAATCGAATTTGAAGCTAGAGATGACTATTATGTTAAAAGAACTGCTGCTTTCTTGTGATATTATAAATATCTTAATTTTATTAATCAATCTTAATCCCGTAATAAAACTTACCCAAATTCTTCCACTGTGAATTATATTATTCCTATCTATCCTTTTGTATCTTTTATTATTAAATCATATTGTCCAATAAATTCCAAATATTCTATCTCATACTTTAAATCTACTATCTATAACAACGGAATTAACATTGTACATTTCAATTGAGATGATTGTAACAATTAAAATATCTTTATGTAAGCTTTATCACAATTTTATTCTTTATCCTAATCTAATCCTGCTGTTACTAGTATTTCGTATTATACTAAATACTCCTCTTATTCTACATGATTTATTTTCTAATAATAAAACTTTGATAATGCCATTGTAGTAATGATCATTTAATCTAATATTTTATATATGCTATTTTATGAATAAACAAAGTGTTCAAAACGTTTATATGCAAACACCCAACAATCCTTTTTTAATTAATGTACTTTCATATTTCTTATATCGCTCATTCGATCATCCAATTATTCTAAATCTGTTGGTTAAGAATCCTTTATTTCATGATACTTTAAAAACTCATGGAGATCACCTTATTTTACTTTATATACATTTCTTTATCCATGAAGGTAATTACAAGTTAATTTTATAAATATCTAATTATAAACATTTAAATAGATTTTTTTATATAAATTACTCTAACTTTGTAGTATTCCAAGAGATAATTCATAAATTTCTAGCTCATTTTTTTCATTCAAAATTATTAATTGCTATTCATTTGTTATAGAAAAACTAATTATTATATCTTTGAATTTCATTTCCAGAATTTATTTAAACTATTCATTTAAAAGCAGATAAAAATTCTAATTTATTTTGTGACTTATACAATACACAAAGGATGCTATACAATCAAAACTGATGACTTTTATGGTTTGTTAAGCTATGAAACTTTTTTAACACTTAATGAAATTTTTTTCCCTCCTGTTTTTATAATTTCAATGTCTTTATTATCAGCGGTTTGATCCTCAATTAAAAAATTGTAAATAATCACATTAATATCAGCATCAAATTTCCCTTGTAATTAATAACAAGACTTGCATGTATCTTATAATGAATAAACATTTTAAAATTTTTTTCTATATTCAATAAAATAATCAATGATTGTTTGATTATCAAAAACATACAAAGTATTTGAAAAAACCATGACTATTTAATGTTCTATTACTTTAGCAAATAGACAAAATAATGGTTTTTTTTCTTGATCTATATTTTTCAGAAATTTAATGAATACCATTTTGTATTTAAATTTAATAATAATTATTTTTAATATTAATCAACTATCTTATTATTATTATTATTCTTATTATAAATCGTTATTTTCATTTTAAGGTAAAATAGGTTCTTATATTTCTTCAGGTTTTTGATTTTATTTTAATTTATTTGTTTTTTCTAAATAAAAATATACAATAATACTTGATAATATTGGTTATCTATTTTATTCAACTACTTTATGTTCTTTCCATTAAGTAACATCTTCATCTAATTTCTTAGATGCCTCTAATAATTAATATTTAAAATTACCTTATTTCCTAACTTTTGTAGGTTTCTTCTTTGCTTCGATTTCCATTAAGTATCTAAATCTTAATTCAATTCCTGTTTTATCATTAGGTAATGCTAGATATGTAATGAGAGCTTCAAGTGTTTATTCATTAAAATTCTAACCTGATGTATTATCAGTTCCAATGATATCATTAAGAGCTTAATAATTATCTAATATTAAAGCTTCTTTTTCCATCTTTTTCTTTTCCTCTAATTCCTTTTAAGCAGCTTCAAGTCTTTTTTCTTATTCATTTTATACTTCTTTAATTCTGTTTAACATAAATTCTTTTGTTTATTAAGTTCGTTTAACAGATAAAGGAGGTGATTCTTAAATTTACATATCTTCATCTTCTTATCTTTAAGTCTTTGGTTCTTTGATACTTTTAGCAAGTTTATTAAAGAATTAATATCCTTTAATGCTAATTCTAAAAAGTGCTTCTAAAAATTCCACATAATCTAAAGAAGCTTAAATATCATTCTATCTATAAGTAATAGCATTAAAGACACGAATAAAGTCTACTTATGTTATTATATCTGGATACATTCTAAATCTATCTCCAAACCACATCCATAATTTTAATGGTATTTCTTTAAAATCTATCATTTCTATAGATTTATAATATTCTAATTATAATAGTTCATAAAGATAACTTAATTTAAAATTGTTGGTAGTGAATATATTTTAGTATATTTGATTTCTAAACAATTTTTGTATTAATTCACTTGTAGCTTTTTCTTTAATTTTAATTTGTTCTCCTTTTTTTTCAATATTTTTATATATAGTTTCATGCATTTTTTAATATTCTGCATCTTATTTCTTTCTTTCTTCCATAGCCATTTTGAGTTTCGTTTATTCTGCCTTAAATATTTCTCCATATTATTGAATTTTTTTTTCGTTAAATAATTTGAATTCTTCTTTTTTCTTTTAAATTTCTTCTGCTCTTTGTTTTTTTTCTAAAAGTTCTCTTTTTAACCTTTCTTATTCTTCTTCTTTTTATTTTTAAGCAATTTTTTCTTTTTATTATTTTAAGTATGCCTCTTATTCTTTTTATTTTTCTTCCTATTTAATTTTTTTAGGATCCTTTTTTGATGCTTTTTCAATTTCTTCTGCTTTTTATTTATCTTATTTTTCTTTTTTCATAATTTCTAATCTGGCTTTGGCTTCTTCATGATTTTTTTATATTTTTTCATTTCTTTTTTTATTATCTTCTTCTTCTTTCTTTTTTTCATCCTGCTTATCTTTTTATACTTTATTTACAATATTCCATTTTCTAGTAATAGTTTTTTAATTATTTTCAACAGCAAAAATTAAATCTTCTAATACATCAGCAACTTATTCCATAATAAATCTTTATTTAGCTTGATTAAATGGTATTTTAGCAAGTTCTAATTTAATACCCAAACTATATTATCTAAATGGTTCAATTTCTAAATTTCTTTTAGTCTACTAAGGTAAAATAGGTTATGATTAAGCTACAATTTCAGATTTCTTTAATAATTTATTTTTCTATTCCATATAATGATCTTTTTCTAAATTTTATTTAACTTTAGATTCTACATATCCTAAAATATTTGGTCTACAAATAATTTAAAACTCTTTAGCTGTTAAAGGTTCAATAAGATGACATTTACATACATTAAAAACTATCTCATCTAAAATTTAATAAGCAATTGTATTTTCATCTTAAATTTCAAAAACATGATAAAATTTAATTATCTCTTCTTTCTAACTTTTATATCCCTCTGGAAGAACATATTTTGAATCTTCAGCCAATTTTCTATTAAATTCTTTTATAACTTCCTTTTAAGCAAAATACATATTATCAGGATCATCATATAATTGTGTATTCTGTCCTTTATTGGCAGTTACTTATTACATTTTTTAAAGCATTAATTCAACACAAACATGAGGTTAAACATATCTATTCTTCTTTGTAAATATAATACAAGCATATTATGTAATAATATGTTTAAATCCATCATAATTAAAATTAGTCAATTCATTTTTACTTTTCATTAATTAAATTGCTATTGATCTTAATAATGCTTTAACTTATTCTTTTGAAACATTAAACACTAATTCATAATCTTTAAGAAATGCCCAAACTTCTGCTTCATTTATTATATCTGATTGATCTTTTAGTTCATCAAAATCTTTAGGCTTTCCAATCTTACTCCCTGAATTTGCATATTTAAAAAATATGTATTTGAATATTTTATGATATCTTCTAAAAAGTTATTCTACTAAATATCTTTCTCTATCTTCTTCAAATTATAGATCCCAAATTTCATATTCAGTTAATCCATGTTTATTTACAGGAGCTGCACCTTTAGATCCTTCCTTAAATATTAAATTTGTCTCCCTATCTTTTATTATCGAAACACCTTATTCTACTGATCTCTATTCTAATTATTTACGAAGATTATTTTTTTATTTTAATTAAGCTTCTTTATAATTTTCAACTTTTTAAGCTTCTTAAATTACCTTTTCATCAAATTACTTTTTTATTATCTCAAGTTTTTCCAAAATTTTTGGATCTGCCCTTGTAGTTTTTAAAGAAGCTAAATTATATTAATCTTCTTTTGATATTTTTATTGATCCTATTGATTTTTAATTATATGGTATAATTTAATCTTCATCATCAAGGGCACCTTACAATTTATTTATCTATTGTTCTCTATATTCTATTTCATATTATTCTAATATTTTTTCAGCATTCCCAAATAGTTCCAATATAGTCATTAATCCTTTTGAATTTCTCTTACTATGCTATTTCACCTATATATTTGTATGTGCAACTAAAGGTTTAATTTTTTCATTCATCTATTATTATTAAAATTGAACTATAGTCTTTATTATTTCTATTATCTAATTTCTCTTTTAAGCACTAATAGGATCTTTTCCTTATTTTTTTTTCTCAGATGAAAAAAACATAGCTAAAGCTATTTTAACAAATTTTAAGATAAACTCTTACATAGTCTAATTTTCAATATTCTTCGATAATATATTAACAATTATTTCATAGGATAAACTTTAAAACACTAAATTATTTAGAAATATTTTGGCTAAAAAATCAAGAAGCTGAATAGCATTTTTAATTCCAATATTCATATTTGACATAATCATAAAAAATTGCATATCAAATATGTTAAGAATATAAGTGACTCCCTCAGATGTTTATAATTATTTTATCATATTCTCCAAAACTAAATTTATTGGAATAGATTCCAATGTTGAAAATATCTATATAAAATTATTTAAAATAAATTCCCTTATTTATTAATTATCATGATTCTCTACCAAAGCTAAAGTCAAACTAAAAAATATTTCTTAATTTTATATACTTTTTATATATTAATGGAGCTTGATTATTCTTTTGTATGCTAAATTCATTTAATAATTTAAATAGATGATTCAAACAAAGTAATGATAGAGATTGAGATTTATCTCTACTACCTTTTTTTAATAATGCAATTATAGTATTAGAAAGAGATTCATCTAATTTTGAATTCCTTAATACTTCAGTTAAAAAATTAAGTGATGATATTCTTGTATCAATTGTATTTTTAAATTCATTTTCTGCTATTCCAATAGCTTAAGTAACCCAATCATTAAGAATGCCTGTTGATACTAATTCTTAATTCTAACTTAAAGGTAAATAAATCAATTCTATTGAATTTATAAAATCTTTAGTTTCTTATAATACATTTCTAATTCCATTTGTAAAGACTTCAACAAAATTGTTTTTTCCAAATTGTAGAATCATTTCTACCTAAAATTTTACTAATTCTGGATGTCTTTTTGCTCCCATCAATGCTGTATGTAATCCACCTTAATTTTCTAAAAACCATTCTCTAATTAATTGAACTGGTATTAAAGAACCTAATCTTGTAAAAAGTCTAACTGCTTCATATACTACATCATATGATTTTGAAATCAAACCTGGTTTTAATGCCTTAAAAAAAATTCATTTTTATTATACTTGTAATGCAAAAATCATTGACTTCTTTGTAGAATCTTCATTAAATAACTTATTCAGTTAATTAGAATTAGCATATGTTTCTTTATAGAATGATACTATAGGTTCAAATACTCCTTTAACACCTTTAGCTAAAATATGAGCTAAATATTTATTATTATTTGTAAAGAGAGATGCTGCCTATTTTATTGTTAATTATAAATTCTTTGCTAGAGCAACAATAAAGAATTCTAAACAATTTTAAGTCTTATTTAAATCCTTCTTAGGATCCAATTTAGATAGATCTACCTACTAATTTGCTACATTATTTATTTCAGTTTACCTTATGAAATTTTATTAGTAGCCAAAATTTTAGTTGCACCATCTAAACTCAATTAAGAATCATCAAGTATGAGAGATTTTTATTATCCTTTAAAATTCTTCTCATAAATCTCTAAAAGTAATTAATGAATCATTTCTTTGTCACCTCCCAATATTAATGCTTTTGTATCCTAATCAATCATAATGTCAACTTTCTAATACTCTTCACAAAGTATTTTCCAATTATATAGCAGCGATGATTTTTATTAATTGTCTTTAAGTGTATCTAATTTAGCTAAAGGAGTGGAAGGCCTTTTAAATCTTAATAAACCAACCTATTTCGTAACTTCACAATTTCTTTTAACAATTAACCAAATGCTATTCCATTCTCTAGCTATCCCAAACTAGTTTTGCTGATTTCTACTTTATCTGCATATTTCTTTCCATCCTATGGCAGCACCCTTAATTGACAAAGCCAATTATATAAATTTTCTTTAATTTACATCAATAATAATTATAATTGATTTTTATAAACATGAAATGAAAAAAATATAGTTTAAAATCATTTTTATAATCAATCTATTTTTATTTATTGTTTCTTCACTTATAATCCCATCTTAAATTATTTTCCACATTCTAAAACATTATTTCAAATAATACTGACCTTCAATATTTATTTGAATTAACGCCTTATTTTTTAATTTACATTAAATTAATATTAATATCATTTATAATATCTATAATTTATTTATTTTTATGGATTATCCCAGATTTAATTAATAGTTTCATTTATAATTGTTTATTTGAACATTAACAATAAATTTAATAACAATTTTATGGTTAGAAAGCAAATACTATTTAAATATTTATTTGAATATTCAATTACATGATATCAAGTAAAAAATTATTTTATTTTTATTTTATCCAATAAATAATATAAGATCAAAATACTATAAATTAATTTTTAATTTTGAGTTTTCAAAAAGTATATACTAGCTTCTCATTTGGTTATGAAACTAAAGCCATAAAAAATTTGCTAAAATTTATACTTTTTTAAATTCAAAATTCTTTTCATTGATGAAGTTATTATGATAATAAGACCTCTTTTGAAATAGTTTAAATTACTTTTAAATGACTTTAAAGTTGAATAATTATTTATACTTTTGCAACATAGATATATATGAATAATATGTATAAAGAATAAAATCATATTTTAATTATGTTTATTAGATCTAGATTCTCCTAGATGGATATAGCCAAAAATTTATAATATATTAGAGTTTTTTTTATGATTTAATCTAAATACATAATGAACAAACAATCAAAATAATACAAAAGAGAGTTATAAGTTTGTCTAAATTAATGATGAATCTATTTTATTAATAGAAATTTAATGGATTTAATTCTCTGTTATTTGGATTAAAAAAAATTTTTTTTTTTTTTTTTTGAAAAAAGACAATAATGATATTGGTTTTCGTATTATGGATAAGAGATTTTAGTTTGGAATTAAAGTGTGATGTTAAGGAATATAATTGGAAGTTGATTTTTAATAAATTTAATTTTACTAGTAGTTAATATATTAATGTATTTCCAACGAGCAACTAATTCTGTTCAAAGAAATGTTCCTTCAGTGTAAAGACAAATTGGTATCAACAATTAATAATATGTAATGAATATTAATAATTTAAGCAATCTCCTAACGTAATTAATTTTTCTGGTTAAAGTTAAGCTAAATCGATTTAGGAAACTCCTTAAGGGAATTTTGTAAAGGATCAATTAGATTCATTATATATAAGTTTGAAGAAAGAAAACTAAGTTTTAAAGGATAAATTATCAATGATTAGTCTATAAGTTGAGTAGGCAGAATAAAAATTATAAGAATATAAAAAAGTTTGATTTATAATATACTAATATTAATGAGCATAAAAAAGTATGTAAAAAATTATGTTGTATAAAAATGTTTAATTTATAAAATTATGAAAAAAACATAAGAAGAAGGGAAATAACTAAATCCATAATTATATCCAGCTCCATAGAAAATAAAAGAGGAAGTGATAAATCCAATAATAAAAGATAAGAAAGATAAGAGATTGTTGAAGATAACAATAAATGAGAAGGCAATTAAAAATGAAGATTATAATGAATTAAGTATTTAATTAGAAGAGAAACGCAAGAATATAAAACAGAAATATTAAGAATTTTAATCAAGAATGAAAGAAGTACTTTAGAGATTGATCTATTATAAAAACAAAAACTTCATGAGATTAAATTAGAATTATTATGGTAAGAATAGGAAGATAATTGTTTAATTGGAATAATTAGTAAAAGATCTAGGTTTGAATATAAAAGAAATAGGATTATTGGAGAAGGATATAGTTATATATAAATAAGCAGATCCTATAAACAATTTTTCAATATATCAACAAGCAACAGGAAGAAATGAAACAAATTAACGTTAAAGAGCTAAAGAGGATGAATAAAAAGAGGATAATAAAAAAAATGAAGATAAAAATAAAGAGGATGAATAAAAGGAGGATAATTATAACAATGAAATTAATAATAAAAAAGAATAAAATGTAGGTTAATAATAGAATGGAATGTTAAATGATCATTATCCATTACCACCAGATGTTATTAGTGAAGTAGTAGTGGAGAGAGAATGTGATAAGGAATTAACAATATCAATAATATTTGAAAAACCTGAAGATTATGGATATGAAATTACAAAATATGCAATCTTTTAATTAGATATGAATGATACATCTTTATCATTATAACCAAATAAAAGAATTCTATTAGAATTTAATAATAATAAAGAAAATGTTTAAAGATAAAATTTACTATTTAAAAATAATCCTAAAAATTAAGGAGAATTAGCATTTAATGAAATGATCTATCTTTCAATAGAAGCTATGAATTGTAATGGATGGTCTTCAGAATTAGAATTATATCCTATCAAAATATATTTGAAATCATTTTAAAGTGGATCTCTATTTATTGATGGAATAATTAATGTTAAATTATTTAATGAAAAATAATCATTTATTGAATTAATTGATATTCCATAATAGATTAAAATAGATGATTAAGAATATTATGTAATTGAAGATTTTAGTTTAATCTTAATTGAAGAAAATAGAATTAAAATGGCATCAATTAAATATGGGTAATTTATTTCTAAATATATATATATAGTACTGTTGGTTTTGTGAATACATCTTTTGAAGTTTCATAATGGGGAAATATTTTAAATTTTGAAGATACTACTATTACTTAAAATGATGTAGTAGATCCTTAAAAAGATTTTGATGTTTGTACACCATATTAAATTTATACATTAAAACCTATTAGTAAAATAGCATGTGGATTATATCATACTTTAGCTGTTACTATTGATGGGAATGTATTATCATGGGGATATAATGATCATGGTTAATTAGGAAATGGTAATTCTTTTGTAGTATTTTATTAGGTACATAGATAAGTTCAATGGAAATATAAGAAATTTAATATTTTCATAAAAATTAGTTTTTTGTTGTTGATATTTCTGCAGGTGAAGGAATATCAATCTGTAGAACAGATTAAGGTGATGTTTTCACATGGGGAAAAATGTAAAATTATAATCATAATGGAATGGTTAAAGTTTTAAATTCTTTCAAAGATACAATAAATTTATAATGCACAGATCATACTAATAGTTAATTGATTCCTCGTAAAATCAATTTAAAAGCCAAAGCTATTTATACTGGATATTCTTGTTTTGGTGCACTCTCATTAGATAATAATATCTATATGTGGGGTAGTAATGATTATGGTGTTTTTGGATTTGATTAATGTTCAGAATTAGACGATCAATATATTATACATATGATTGATCCTATGAGAATTAATATTTTAAATTATCATATCAAGTAACTAATTAAAATTAATCTAGAGAGTTTCAAATAGGAGCTTACCATTGTATAATCAGAGTATAAGAATATGATAAAAATTATGAATAATTCATTTCTTGGGGTGATAATTCATATAATTAATGTGGCTAATCATAATAGTTTGAATTTTCTACTATTAAAGGAACTAAATTTTGCAAAAAAAACATTATGAAGTATTTTCTATTTTTATCTATTTAGTCTATTGCCTAATTAGATATATAAATCTTATAGTTGTGGTTATGATAGCTCTGTATTTTTATCAGATGAAAATACTATTTTCAAATTTTCAAACAATAAACTAACATCAAAAAAGTGTAATGTTTTAGGCAATGTAACATAAAATTAATTATATTTTTTAGTAAGTTTTTGCTGGAGAATATATGACCTGCCTTATAGGTTCACAATGAAACCAATTAGTTTTATATCATATTATTAAATTTATGCTTTATTTAAATATTATATTATTAAAATAACAATATTTATATTTTATAATATGTTCATAATTTACAGAATATATAATATATTTAGGTTTAAAGATGGTCATAAAGTATATTACAACCATTTAATTAGAGAGCAAAATATTCAAAAAAATATTTAGATACTAATTTTGAACCATATTAAAATGTCTTTTTTGGTAAAAATTTTGAGTGTCATTCTATTCATGAAAAAAGAAGATTCATTCATTGTTACATTGACAAAATTACATATTTAATTTATAAAACAAATGAAAATATATATCAATTAAATATGTAAAAAATTTAATTTCAAATAAATAATATTAATGCATATCAACCACCTTGTTAAAAATGAATATTTGATTAATAAGGTGGTTGATATGCATTAAATTAATCTTAAATAGGGAATTTAATATGAATTTTTTGCTTCCTCTGCACTCAATCAAAATTTTTTACTCTAATCAATGACATTATTCTTTTTTTATTCAAATAATTGCAGTAATATATATAAAACTTATTAAAAATAATATTATTGTTTTAGCAATCTACAAAAGAGAAAAATTAGATATTATTACAGTACCCAACCAAACTTAATTAGTAATAAATTTAAGATAAACTGTTATGGATTTTTTATAGATAGATTTATTTATTCTGTTACTATTTTAATTTAAGAAGATATTGGAATTTTATAATTTGACTA
>CAJJDN010000013.1:86717-163878 GCA_905182985.1 Paramecium sonneborni | reverse complement strand
TAAATAGAAACTGAAGGAGATTTAATTATTTTTTTATAAAAACAAATTATAAAAACTGATATATTAAAAATGAAAAATAATTATAAATGTAATAAGAATCTTCCATTTTTATTTTCAGATATAATTTTAAAAGTTATTAAATAGAGTCAAATTTACTAATGCAATTGCACTCCTAATTGAAATAAAAACAAATTTTTAATTAAGAAAAGAAGATATCATTTATGTTTCTAAATTTTAAAATCTTCTTTTACTAAATAAATAACAAATTTCATAATATTTAAGTTTTTATCATTTTTATGTACTTATTTTAGATGTTAAAAGTGGTTATTGAAACAATTCTTTGATAGCAGGAAGGGATTCATAGAATTAAATTAGCTTTTAAGGAGCTTTTTTATGTAATTCTTATAAATTAATCCAAGCAGATTTAGTTTTACCATTTTTAATTTTTTAAATATTAAGCTAAATAAAAAATAAGATAGTACTTTCAATTATTTTTTTGAAATTCCATTAATTATAATAGTTCTACCTAAATTTTAGAATGATTAAATTTAATCTTCTTTTTAAAAAGAACCTCCTTTTTTTGATATATTGGATTTATTTTAGGATTTAGTGATAACTTTTTAGGATATAGATTTTTTGTTAATAATGACATTCTTAGAAGATTCTTATTGTTCAAATTCATCAATAAGTAATTAACAATTAGATAAACTGGAAGTAGGTTCCCAAGTCAATTCAGAATAACCTTTCCATTTGACTAAATATAAAGATTGTTAATTTTGAATTTTTTTCATCATAATAGCTTCAACTTCATATAGAGGTTCTAAACAATCTTCATTTTGTTAATTTTGATTTGAATTAGTTAATTAATCAATACTTTAAATATGATGAGTTTCAAAGAGATCTTCTTAATGTTTTTAAGGTTATGATTTGATTCTCATGGAATAAAATAATATTAACAACTAGAATTGTAAAATATAATAATAATGGTTTTAATTTAATAATATAAAATTTATTCAAGGATAATATGTAGGATGATATCTTATTCCTGGATAACTAATAGGTGAACTATTAAAATAATAAAGGCCTATTGATTTACTTATCACTTTGGAATTGTTATTAATCAATAACATCTTTGTAATAAGGTTTTCTAACACCAAAGTCTCTTCTTGGTTCATATTAATTTAATGGTTAATCAGGTATAATATAAGCCAACATTCCATAGTCTTCTGATTTTAATTCAAGTATAAATTCTTCTGCAAAAACAAATGAAGACTCAAATTGTGCATCATTTCTAAAAAGAATAATGGTCCATCGATATTCTAGATAAGATCGTTAAAATTACTAAATCTCTATTCTATTTCTGATTTAATAGTTTGAGCTCTATTACTTAATAGATAATCATCTTCAGTATCTGTCATGGAAAAAAGATTGACTAATTCATCTCTTAATTAGTTTGTTATTTGATTGCCTTGTTTTAAAACTTCAATTTTATTCATATATAATTAATCAAATAAGAAATTTATCTCTGTAATTAAAGTTTTCAATATTTTAGTAGTAGGTACATCAGCACATCATCTTTATTTTTCATCAATTAAATTAACTTTTTTATTAATGATGTCCTCTGCATTCTTTATCTTTGACCCCATCCATTTCTCTTTTTGAAATTTCTTTATAAAAACCTATTTAATAAATTTCAAGTTATTCCTTCTCAGCTATCTTTTAATTTAATTTGTTTTTTTAACAATCCAAACTTCAGATTTCAATTTTAGCTGCTTATTAATATAATAAGATATTATTAAATACTCTTATTAGTACATCTGATGTCTAATCTCTTTTAATAAATTGTATTAATGTTTTAATATCCATTTCATATATCATTTTTCAGGAATATTTTAAAAAATTTATTATATTTCTTACTACAATTTTATAGTTAGTAGAAATTATTTATTATTTATTACATTAATCCCAATTTTTATAAATATTAAAAATTATATTACTTATAATGTTTAATATTATATTCTATCAACATATCCAATAAATTATTCTACTTTAATTTGTATTCGTTATCTTAATATTTTTAGAATTATTTTTGCTTTATCTATTATTTTTTGATAATCCTATTATTTATAAATACTATTTGTAGCTATTTCATTTAATTAAGCTAACTTTTATATATACAACTTATAAAGAGTTTTTGTAATTCTTAAATTAAACTAATTTCTTTAAAATTCTTTTTAAAAATTAAACTAAAAAATTAAGTAAATTCTTTGAAATATAGAATTAATGATAGAAATACAATAGCAAAAATAATAAAATATAAATTACACAAATAAAATCAAGACTAAAGCTTTTATGAAAAAGAATTTCGATCTCTCTTAATTTCCTATAAAAAATATTCAACATTCTAGATTAATAAATTAAAATGATGAACAACAACTTTAGCTCCTTGTATATCAGAGAAATCTGTCACTTCTGGTCTCAAAAAACATGGAGCAAATACAATTGATAAATTTTGTAATCCCATCTATATTTATAATTAATATATGTGTTACCATATTTTCAGATTCATAATCTGCCACATGAAACAACAATTCAGCAATTCTTTTAGTAGTTTTTCTATTGACTGCTGGCATGTATGCAAAAAATACTTAAAACATTTCCAATAATTATTCTTTACTAACATTAACTTAATTAAATTGAAATATTTACTTTATGTTTCTTTAAGCATATGATACATTTCAAATGGAAATATGGGTTATTTAAGTTAGCATAAAACATTTTTAAATACTGAAGAGACAACATCAGAATCATATTAATCTAATACTGAATAATTTCTGATTTAAAACTATTAAATTAATTTTTATTCTTCTTAAATGGATCCTGATAATCTAAATACTCCTAATAGTCCAATTTATTACAATTTTACCTTATTTTTTTAAATAGTCGTCATGTCTCTCATAATATTATAAAATTGCTTCTAAAAACTCTGGTATCCCTGATTAACCTATTGGATATTCTGAAATATCTCTTCCATAAAATGGAATTTCTTCTTAATATGTATTATTTATTCTAGATAAAAAGTCTATCTAATTTTAGGTTAACTCAATGTTGTGATTCACTAATTGATTCAATCTATATAGTCATTTTTCATACCTTAAAACATGATGAATTTTATTTGTCAAAACAGTTGACCAAACATTAGGGATTACATTAACAATTTGTTGTAATTGGATTGAATCACTAACAAAAATTAATTTTTCAATTCTTTATAATTGTTATAAGGGAATATTTCTCTCTATAACATTTTATATAATACTTGCACAATTAATTCAGAATTTGTTTTACTTCACTAATTTCTAATCTAAGAGTTTATTAATTACAAATAACCCAAATAAATGGACTATATTTATATCAATAATATACTTAAAAGCATTGATTGTTTATAAACATGAATGCATCTAAAGACTTACTTCTTTAATGTCTCTTATTTGATTTAAAATCAATATATAGATTGGCTAATTTCCGTTTAATAATCCTACAATCAATAAACATATAAATAATACCTAACTTTAGTAATCCAGGAACCAAATAACTTTTTTACTATTGCATTTTTAATAAATTATATTTTGATATTTAAACTATCTTTAGTATTGAAATAATATGTTTTATTTATTCAAACAAGCATAAAATTATTTAAAAAGATGATGAGTATTATAGAAATTATGATTAATGATATAATGAAAAAATGTTATTTTTAAAATCTATATAATTTAAGGATAAATATAGATAATATTTCAAATCAATATTAAATCATATCTTATAAATAAGAAAATATATATCTAATATCTGATAATTAATGATTAAATAAAATAATAATGAATCTTGGAATCTTTTTAAGGTATATATTTTAATGAATAATTTTAATGAAAAAAATTGATAATTATAAATATGACAATAAAGACTATTTAGGCAAAGGGTCTTTTGGGAAAGTATATAAAGGGATTATGATAGATAGAAATAAAGAAGTTGCAATAAAAAGTATAAATATTTGATAATATAGTAATGAATATGTCATAGTTTCAAGACAAATCTATGCTTATATCTTTAGAAACTGAAATAACAGTAATGAAATAATTTAGACATGAACATATTGTAGAATTAATAGATGTTTTCGGTGATGACAAATACACATATATGATAATAGAATTATGTGATGGAGATTTGAGAAAATATATTAAATAGAAAGGAGGAGTTCTTTAAGAAGCAGAAGCATTGGGAGTTTTAAGATAATTTATGTCTGGATGTTAGGAAATGATAAAAAAAGGTTATATACATAGAGATATAAAACCAGAGAATGTTCTTTATAAAGATAATTGTTTTAAGATAGCAGATTTTGGATTTGCAACAAAAGCTGATACTAGCAGCAATGTTAAGATTTTTAGATAATCTGTAGGAACACCTTTATATATGGCTCCATAACTTTTAGAGAGACATTCTTATACAGCTAAAAGCGATATATGGTCAATTGGAATTATGGCATATGAAATGGTTTATGGTAAATAACCTTGGCCATGTAGAGATATTCCTTCATATGCGTTAAATATCAAAATATAACCATTAAAATTTCCTGTTGATATTAGAGTCTCCGATGAATATTAAGATTTCATTAAATAATGTCTAAAAAAAGAAGAAAAAGATAGAATATCATGGGAAAATCTTTTTAATCATGTAATTCTAAATTAAATTGAAAGAAATTATGTAATTAAAATAAATTCATTATTAGAATTTAGAAAATCGTCTAGATTAAGAATGTTAAAGAATATTAGCTTAAATTTAAAAAATAGTATAAAATAAAGGTTTAGATGTTTTTGATTAATTTTAAAAATATGATTAAGATTCAGGGGGATCATTAGATTTTTAAGAATTCTTCTCATTTTTAATTTAATTAGATCCAAGATTAACAGGAAAGGAAATTAAATTGTTATTTGATAAAATGGATATAAATTAAGATAAATCAATAGGATATGAAGAATTTAAAAGATTCTTTTTTGATTATGATTATGTAAAGGAAGATTTTGCTGAAAGAATTATTATAGATTTAAGAGAAATAATTAGAGCAAATAAATTAAAAGTTGAAGAAATATTTTAAAAATATGATAAAGATTAAATGGGTGATTTAGATTTTGAAGAATTTAGTTTAATGATTAAAGAAATAGCAAAAGATATAAAAGAAGAAGATATTCAAGCAGTATAATATTATTTAATAATAATAGATTTTTGATAAATTTGATACTAATAATGATCGTAATATAAA
Organism: Paramecium sonneborni; assembly: GCA_905182985.1. Taxonomy (NCBI): domain Eukaryota; phylum Ciliophora; class Oligohymenophorea; order Peniculida; family Parameciidae; genus Paramecium; species Paramecium sonneborni. The sequence continues at coordinate 158,564 of CAJJDN010000013.1, read as the reverse complement.
TATAGATGAATTTAAAGATAAATTGATTGTAAAAAATGATTATTAGAAAAATAAAATAAAAGATGACTTAATTTAAGTAAGATTAAATAATAAAATAGAATTTTATAAAAGAATTAAGAAGAATAGTATTTGAAAATAAAGTTGAAGTCGAGTTAATTTTTAAGAACTTCGCAAAAAGTATGAGAGAAGAGATGAATTAAATAGAATTTTCAAAATTATGTTCAGTTATTGATAGAAGATTGAAACCTTATGAGAGAGAATAAATATTTAAATATCTGAACTTAAATGATCGTGATGGAATTACATTTGATGAGTTTTCTCAAATTTTTAAGTGATTAATAATTTAAATTTGAATCTAATTATATGCTTGATTACGCGGGTATTATAAGTTTGAAAAGAGAGTAATTCCATGTAAATATTCGTAAATAAAGAAATGAAAAACAATTCAAAGAATCAAGAAAACATTACATATAATCCCTCTTTTCTTAATAAACTGAAATGCAAGAAATGTCTAACTAAATTAGAGATAAATTTGAGAAAAATCAAAAACTTCAAGGAGATTTTTTATAGATAATGGTGGATAGAATTTTTGAAGCACTACATAAAAATAATAATATGAACTAATTAGATGTAAAGTTAAGTATTTTTAATTTATTAGACAATTGATGCAGCTGTATGGATGTTAAAATCAACAGAAGAATAAACTTATGAAGATGAATTAAGTGATAATATTAGGATGTTGAGAATAGTAGAAAAAATGATCTTATATTCTTAAGGTTATGAGATTAATAATGAACCACTCAATTCATAAATTATTATTTATGCAGCTAAAGTTAGTATATGTACTTAAATAGTTCCTAAAATATTGGACTTAATTTGAAGATTAATCAATATATCATAAATTTGGAGAAATAGCAGAAACAGTTTATTTCTTACTAAACAAATAAGAATAAGTGTTTATTAAGAGAGGAGCAGATATATTGCATAATATGGCTTTGATTGATAACAGTAAGTTATTATCTAAATTACATGATCTTATTATTTTTGGCCAAAAATTAGTTAAGCCTATTTGTACTATTTTAAAAACATCACAAAATGCTAAAATATTAGCTACATTATGGAGAGTTGTTTTATAAACATTTCTAGATTAAGATAAGAATGGATAACTTTTATATATCAATTTCATTATCAATGAAAATTAAGAAAATATTAGATTTCTTAATCTCTTGGTAAATTCAGCCTTAGAATCAGAATAATAAAATCGTAAGTTATTTAAAAATTAATTACATTTAATTTAACATATACTTGATTATTATTAAACTGAGGATGAATAGATCTATGAAGAATTCAAGTAATTACTAATTACATCATCTTTTTCACTTAAATTGAAAGATTTCTGGCTCTTCCATTCATGGAATTCTATTGCAAATACAGCTCATGAAATTTAAACACATTTAGATGAATAATAACTATGAAATCATATACCATTTTTCTTTTTTGTATTTTATTTTTATTTTATTTCAACACCTATCATTTTTTATAATCTTCAGTTCAAATTAGCAAGTTATATTTAAAATATTTTTTTGGAGAAGACTTTTGATCAAAGATTTCGATATTTTAGACTTGAATTTTTAAGAGAAGAAAAACTAATCATCATCTAAAAGAAATATTATTTCAATTTTAGTACAATTACGTTAAAGACTTTCAAATTTATCTTCTAGTTTTAGTTTTCATTCTGATAATACATTATAAAAAATAATAATTTATTGTCCTAATTCTTCTTTTATTAGTATTGGCAAAAAATAGAAGATAATTTAATGACGAACTCTCTTATGATGTTCTTAATTATTTCTTACTTTTATCATCCTTTTTTTCATTTGAGATTGAATAATTACTAATTTCAAGTAAACGTAGAGAACTTCATGAACTGCAAAATATGTTTTTAGATTTTTAAGCTAGCTTAAGGAATCAAATAAAGCTAAAAATATAATTTAAAATTATTATTATTTTATGTAAATATAAATCGAATTCAAACAAAAGATTAATATAACATAATTACATTTACAATAATAGAAAAATATTATTTAAGATGAAAAATTTTTTTTTTTTATTAGTTTCTAGGGATAATTAGCAATTTAAAATCAAATAAATTTGTTAACCTTTAAATTCGTTGTAAGAAATGCTCTAATTAAAAAAAATAAATATTATGCATAAAACAATTTTCCTGAAAATAACGATTAAATTAATGTTAGACCAAATCATTATAATTGGACATCTCAATAATAAGGAGGATTCAAATTTGCTAAATCAGTTCGCAATAACTTTATGAACCTAGATCTATATCTAAAAAAGATACATATGAATATAAAATATCTGTTGTTATTTATAAAATTAGATAATTAAACCGAACCCTCATAAAATAAGTTTAACAAAACGAATCCTCAAAAAATATATTTAACAAAACTTAAGAATAATATATAATGCCACTTTGATTGATATTGAACCTGGAATTTATGATTGGAGGAGTGATAGATAAAATCTCTTGCATTTAATTTCTAGAATAAATTTGAAAATTAAGGATATGATGTTTTAAATTCTTCAGAAGTGGTCATTATAATATCAAAGAATGCTATTTGCTTAAAAAGGTTTTACATCAAATAGCCGTATTAATATATTCCATTCTAATGGACCAGCAACTGGTTTGTAAATTTGAAATCTCTAACAACACAAAAGATTAGAAAGTAAACCTTTAATTAATCAGATTTCCAAAAATAATAGAGGATTTTTGAGAAAATTGATCAAATTTCAAGACCTGAACCCCAGTAATTCATGAATTAATTATTAGGGATCAGACAAATATCGTTTAAATGATACATTTTCAAGAGGATCAAGTTATAAAGAGAAAATGAGATGTATCAAATTAATAAGGATATTACCGATATACTAAATTTTAAATTTTTTACAAAGAAAAAGAAATATTCAAAAGAGTATTCTTAATAAATATTTTATGAAATATAAGCTAGTTTAGGTTTTATTTCAAAATATTAATTATAAGATTGAATTTTGTTTTGTATACTATCTATAAAACTATAAAACGGATTATTAATAAAATAAATGAGAATTGTTTTATTGGCTCTAGTAGTAATTTGTGCATTATGTAGTCATAATATGAAACATAAGAAGAGGTATGTCTTATTAATTAGAAAAGCACTGTAGGAGAAGTACATGATTTAAGTAATGATGTTGGAGTAATAAACAAATCTGAAGTGTAAGTAACACCACCTCTTACAAAATAATAATATTAAATAAATAAGGCTGCTAAATAAACTACACACGCTATCGAATAAGCATTAAAACATTCATCAACAGCAACAACAAATTTACTTGAAGTTTAATAATCATTCAATGATGATGTAATTGATAATATTCCTTTTGTTGAAGATACTATTGATTAAATGGTAAGTACTAAATAAGAAGATGTATATTCAAATGATGGCAATTCACCAGATATGGGTACAAGTGCTGAAAATTTTGAAGGCTCTGAAGCTCCTATGACATCAGAAGATAATTAAACTACTCCTTAAGATGAATATTATGCAAAAGAAACTATTATTACTAATGAAGATGTTTCTTTAATTTAATTAAGTGAAATAGATGCACTTGCAGATGTTGATACAAGCATGCCATTATTTGATGAAGATTTTGAATTTGATGAATAAGCTTTATAAGAAACTCCATTAAATCTTGGGGTTGATGATATTCCTTAAGTTTAAATAGATTAAAATTAATAATAAGAAATATCATCAGATTTAGAAAGATAAACTAATGAGATGGTTGAAGCTCTAATGAATGATTAGGATATTTTAATAAATGAAGTTTAACTCATTCAAGTTGCTGATAGAGGATTCTATTGATAAATTTATATTCAATAAATAAATATTATTTTATTTTTCTTAATTGTTTTTCATATTTAAAATATCTTTACTTTATTTTATTTATATATTTTACTAATTATCAAAATGAATGTTATATTCAATTTTCTTTTTTATAAATATTTCAAATTTTAATTAATAATTATATTATATTGTATATATGTATAGAAGTGGGAAATAACCACCAAAACCAGAATTACCATTTTATGCTGATATCACTTATTGGATAACTTTTATGTTGTCTATATATTTCAAAGATGAAAAGATTTTACATGGCATTTTTTCATGCATTCCACTTTTTATGATAGTTCATCTTACTTTAAATAGATTAGTAAGAGGAGAGCTAGGATCAACAGTAATGATGCTTTCTTTACTTGCAGAATCTATTGGTATAAATCATTAAAAATTATAGCTCATTTATTTCATCAATTTGCACATGATGAAAGATTCATGAATTTATATTTTTTTGAACATTTAATTTGTGCTATGTTTTTAGCCATGGGAAATTTTATTTATGTTTTTGAAAAAAGATAAAAGAAAGAAATTTTTAGAAAAAAGTCTATTTATCACAAATCAAAATTGCCAAAACCTCAATCTATTATTGTTTTTCCAATAATTGCTTCTGGTTTTTATTTAATGCTCTATGAAACTAAAAATGATAATACAAATTGGATATTGTACTATATGAAAGTGTTTTATAGTATACCTTTAACAATTTAATTAATTTATGCTATTTAAAGATATTAAACTACATCAAAAAAGAGTTATTGTAATAATATCATTATATTTATCAGTTTGTGGCTTGGCTGCTTCAATCATATATGTATTATCTGATCTTTCATACTTACACTTTCCATTAATTCACAAATTGTTCCATCGTTTTAGCTTATACTTATAGACAAGATAAATATTCTATCATATAAAATGGTTTTAAAAGAATAGATATAAATTTGAATGATCATAAAGTTTATGGATTCATTATAAATCATAAATATTCTTAAATTGATTAGAGATGAGATTAGACTCTCATCCCTTTCAATAGAGAATCTTCAATTTCAGGATCTGTATAGTTAGTACTTCTTAGATGTTACAGTGAAGTCAAATCTTAATCTGTTATTTACAACTTCTTTTTAATCTAATGTATTATTTATTATTTAATTACCTTATTATATTCACTCACTTTATCTAGAAAGAGATCAAGATCAGAAAGATTTGGAAATAATTCTTTTCCATTTTCAGTCTTATTTTTAACAATTTCATTAAGAGAATTTATCATTTTCTCTTTTACCTTCAATATTAATTATGCTTTATTTAAACAAATTTGATCCTTTTTTGATTTAGCTATTAATTCAAAAAATTAAGCATTTTTTACTATTTTAACTGTGCTTTTTCTACTTTTCTCTTTCTTAACAGCATAATCTAAGATTTCCATCTTCACATCTTCATAATCATTAAGAATTCTAAGAAATGCCTCCTTACTAATTTTCCAAACTTCAGCTTATGATTCTGCAATTGCTGATTCTCCTCTTGCTCTAGATACTAAGATATCTACCTCTCCAAAATAAGATCCTTCAACATGAATTAAAGTTCTAACTTTACCGTTTTAATCCTCACATTTAGTTGCCAATCTACCTTATATAACAAAATAAACAAAATCAGCAGGCTCTCCTCTAAAAAAGATAGCATCACCTTTATTTAAAAATACTGGAACCATAGATCGAAATAATCTTCTTAAGAAACCTCTTGGTTTATTTTAAAGGAATCTGATTTTTTCAATAATATCTTTAAAAATAAATTCACAAACTAATCCTTAAACTAAAGGAGGTAATTCTTAAATGATGTCTTCTTCATTATAAAATTCTAAGATTTAATTAGAATGTGAAAAAATAGAGTTTTAAATAGACATTAATAACCTTTCATGTGTTTCTTTTGGTAATTAATAAGTGTGAGCTAATTCATTAAAAAAGATTTCTCTTTCTTTAATCATAGTTAATTTTTATGAAAGCTTAGCAAAAGTAAATGTTAAAGTACCCATAACATAAGCAAAAAAGGCAACTCCAAGAAATTAGAAAATGATTCCAACAACATATTCCATATTATTTACTGGTAAAATATTACCATAACCAACAGTAACCAAAATAGTTAATACAAAATAAACACTAGCAATATATTATTCAACAGCTGGAGTTCCATCTGGAATATAAACAACAATCCAATTATTATTTGGATCAGGACTTATAGTTCCAATGAAATACCAAAAACATCCAGCCAAATGAATAACAATAAATGTTAAAATTATGAATTTTAAGATAAGACTATATTCTTTATTAAGTTTTAAGAAGAAAAACAATTTTTAAATCGTTTGATGTTTTATAAGATTTCCTACTCTCAAAACTCCAATTAATTTATAGATTCTAGGTAATCTTGCTAATCTTAAAAGTCCATTAACACTAGATGCTCCAGGTAAAACAGTTGGATCTAAAATTAGATATAAAGGGAAAGTTGAAATAAGATCAATCCAAAACCATCCTTTTAAATAATTTACAGCAATTTTTTTGAATTCTACAATCACAATACCTCTTTCATCTTCATAAGCAGTGAAAAATGTAAAAACCATATCGAAAAAAAATAAACAATCTACAGATAAATCTAATGGCAATAATTCTTAAGTATTTGTTTCAAAAGCTAAACGTACAGGCAAAACTAAAACTCTAACATTTTAAAATAATTTAATTACACATAGATAAGAAGAAGAATCATAACTCCACTCCAACTAGATCTGAATTTTCCAAAAGGATTAATAATACAATTTGGTAAAATTCTTTCAATTGCATTTGCTTCTTGAGTTAATTTACTTAATTTTTCATCTAATTCAATATTTCTTGGAGCCTGTTCTTTTTCCATAGATTTATCTGGGCTGAATATATCAAATTCAGAGCTACTGTCTAATTTTCAAAATAACAAAATACCCTCTTAATTTTGAAGAGTTTATTATTTTTGACTTGGTTGATTAGGAGATCTGCTTGATCCTCTATTTGGAGAAGGAGTTTTAGCGAATTCAGCCATAGGTTCAGCCATTGGTTCTTCCTAACTTTATTGATTCTCTTAGACTTAATCAATTTGATCTAATGTATTAAATTATCTTTTATCACTAAGACGAGGTAAACGTAATTGTTTTATAGTTTTTTTTCTTGAAGTTGATTCACTTTAATCTGATTCTTCTTCTTCTCTAATACTGTTATTTTGAAATCGATCTTATAGTAAGGATTCCTAATACTTGATTGAGCATCTTCTTTAGCTGCTTCTAATTCTTCTTAATCTGCTATCTCATTGAAATCAACTAACTATAGATTTTAAAAATTTAATTTGTTCTTTCTTCTCATTGGAGTTTCATCTTCATCACTCTCAGATACTTGCTTTTTTATATCTTTTTTGTTTCTCTAAAATAGGGATGCCGGAATCATTAAAATAATATATTAAGATAATATTTAAACTTATTAATAATTATTCTAGATTGAATTGCATAACCACTTTTTAATAATTTAGAAATATGTTTGATTCCTTTGTTATTACACTAATTTTTGATACTTTCTTAACAAAATATACTTTAAATATTTATAAACTTATAGAAATATTAATATGATCCATTCAGAGGAAAGTAGCGGAGATCACTTCTCTCCAAACTCTTTGTATGAACTTTTAATATTTTAGGCACCACAATAATCTTAATTTAAATATGAAAGATAATGGAAAGAAATACGCAGTTATTGATCATTAAATAAGAGTCTAATTACTAAAACGTATTCTTTCCAAAGAAGCAACAATCAAAGAGGCTGCAAAAGAGTTTGGAGTTAATTTCAGTACAGCAAAAGCTATCTTGTAAACTTATAGAAAGGAAGGAAGAATTGGAAAAAAGAAAACCAGAGAAAGAAATAAGAAAAAGAAAGATGATTCCGATTATCATTTTACGAATACAAGAAAAGTTTAATCAATGTATGATTTAGAAAGGGAAGCTCCTTAACATAGAAGGACATTTTCTCCTGATTTAAGGGTACTTTTATTCATCTACTTTATTCTAGCCTGCAGATAGGACTATAAATTAGCATCCATTAATTTTATAATAACAATTGAACTTCTTAAACTCTTAAAGTTAAATAGGTTCCACTCCTAATTTAGATGAGCCAAATGCTTAAATGGCATTAGCGATTTGTTAAAGGGAGTTGGCCCAATAAAAAATGATTAATATGCAATTATTACTGATGCTATAAGTATAATTTTAATAAATATCATAGAGTTATCAAACGTAAGGCTAATAACTATAGGTAGAATAAGTCAAAATTGAATCGGATAAACAAAATTGAAACTTAATTTTGTATTTATTCTTAAATCAAGCATTTCTCTAATTTTCAAGCCTTTATTTTAACTATTCTAATGGTTATTTTAATTACATCCATCTCAAATTAGTTTATATAATTAACAACTATATATTTAATAAATGGAATTATCTGAAAACTCATTATCAATTTCTGGATGGCTCTAAGAATAAGATTAAAAGACTATTCAATTAATTCCGAAACCTACAAACTGTATAAATTATGAAAATAATAACATAGAACAAATAATAAATAAATAAAAATTCTAAAAAAGAAGTATAAGCTTGTGCTAACATCGATAAGAAGAGGAACAATATAAATCGAGTATGTTTATTATATTATTTTTGATTTATTGCTATAAATTAGAACTTCAAATTAAATGCCTGTGCCTAATTAAATTATGAATAACAACAATAAAATATAGGAATTGAAGAGAATTATGGAATTTCTATAAGTAAATGAATAGTCAAAATATGATATGTACCATCAATTTAAATTATAACCAGATAATAAGTAAGAAAGTAAGGAAAGTATTTAACAACAGAAAGCGTAATTTAAGATTAAAATAAAGTAAAATTTTTAATTAATTGAGTTGTTCTAATAAATAAATATTGTAACCACTCTAAGAGATTAATCATATAAATGCTTCAACTGATAGATAATAAAATTGCCAGACCAACCCTCATAAACTTAGAAGAACTCATCTCAAGACAGATCATCATTAAGAGTTTGTCAAATCTTCTTCCATACATAGAATACTTAATATAAAGGAAGTCAAACCTAGAATGATTAAATAGTTAAATGAGTCATAAAATAAGTAAAAGGAACTTGAACTACTTTAATTAATGATAGAGAAACACAGAGAAAATGTTTAGTAATATTTACCAAAAAAGAATAAATATTTAAGATGATAAACTTACTTCATTTGTTATTTAGTATCTAAAATTTATTTATTTCTTGAGTCAAATAGTGATATTTTTTCAGATTAGTTTTTCTAGATAAAAGCTAAAGAATCTTCTATTTATTTTATTTTATAATTCATTAATGTAAAATTTGTAAAGTTTGAATTCAGAAAATTTAGATAATTCTTTTATATTTAATTTCAAAAATCCAACTTACTTTGGGTAAAAAAAGATGCCAATAAAGAATCTTGTGGAATTGATAATATTGGTTTTATGTATAATGATATAAATCATTTTTTCTATTATTAAACATAATAGTGATAGTTCATTCTATTGTAGAGAATTGTTTTTCTTAATTCTAATCCTCTTTTTTATTCTTCTTTCAAGGATATGAGAGTATTTAGATGATTCCATCTATCTTTCCAAGTTCTTTCTTTAGTTTATTTTCTACGTTAATAAAATCTATAATTATACCTAAACATAAATGCCCATCTAATGGATTCAATCTCTCTTTATCTTCTGTATCTAATATAGAAAATCATTCCCATAAGAACAGTTACACATTATAATGTATATGTGAATGGTTCACATACATTCCAACCCCATTCATCAACCATATATATACCATAATAAAAGGCACCTATTTATAAAACAGATAACACAAATAAAAGAGATAACCATCTATATCCAGTCTTTTCTGCTTCACCAATCATTACGTCTAATTGTTCTCGTTATTTACAAATTTCAGCTTCCAAAATATTAATCAAATGTTGCAACTCATATAACTTATCTTTAGTTGGTTATTTAAGTATAGACAATCCTTATTCCATCACTTTAACTATTTCTTTTTCTGTTAAATTTTATTAGATATTGCAAGAATTCAAAAACCAAGACAATGTATTAGCATGACTTGGATCCATTCCTAAATTTACCATTTGAATGTATTTCTTTTATGGAGAATGTTTCAACTAAGTTTATTAATTTAACATTTTAGCTTCAATTAATTAGTATGCTGGGTTAATGGTAAATTCTTCATCTTATATCTATAACTTTATTGCTTTGTTTTTTTTGTCTTTCAAAATATAATTGAAAAGGTTGCTACTCAAACTTAAATCTGTTCCATCTAAATTAAACTCTACTTTAGTCGATTCTTCTAATTGCAACTGCTCCATCAAAGTCAAAAATGAATATTGTTAATGAGCAAAAAACATCTTAGGACCCATAATGAATGGAAATGTTAACACCAATAAATCATCTTTATAAGTTATATGGACATCTAAATATCTTTTTTTTATTACTTCTTTTAGATACTATATGCCAAAATTAAGATTTATGATTTAAACCTCTCATCATTTTAGTAAACCTGATCATTTTATCTTATTATTATATAAATCATCTATTCATTAACTATTTAACTACGATATCCATTGATGGCCTCTTTGTCTCATCCTTACTTCTCAATTCATTCACTAACTATAAAATGTTCTTTGGCACATTTCTTCCTGGCAACTATTCATTTTTCATTGCCTTTTGAACTATCTCTTACATCTCTAAACAATCCCATGGAATCTCTCTTGCAAAAATCTCCCACAACAAAGTACCATATGCAAATAAATCTACACTCTTATCATATGCCTAATATCAATATTTTATATCTTAACCCTTTTTGCAAATAATTCTGGTGCCATATATGTTGGTGTTCCACTGAATTATTAATACCCTTAATTCAATTCAGACTATCATATTATATACTATATCTTTACACTTCTCTTTGTTAAACCAAAATCACATAATTTTATTGTCTATCCTTACAAAAGTACATTATGTGATTTTATATCTCTATGAACAACTCCTGCTTAATGCATATATTAAAGTACTCTAGCTATCTGTATTGCTATTGAATATTTGAATTACTCATTTATTTAATGACTAAACTATTTCTTATTTAAATACTTTGTTTTATGCAATAAATGATATAAACTTCCACCTTAAACATACTCTGTAGCAATTACCAAATTTGGAGGCTTTGTACAACATGCCATTAATAATACAATATTAGGGTGTCTTAATAATGAAAGCATTTCAATTTCATTATTAATCTCATCCAATAATTATTATGTAATATTAGGATTGAATATTTTTTTTATGGCAATCTATTATTCACATTAAGACTTACTTCTGTACCTCTCAAATATCCTCTATGTACAATTGAAAATCCTCCTTAAGAAATTATTTCATGGACTTCAAATTCATTTGAATCTATCTCTAAAACATGATTAGTATGTTGTAATTCAGATATTTATCTAACTGCACGATTCTATGTTTTAGGCCTCTCAACAATTGGCTGTCTTTCCTACTTTGCTTATTGATTTGATCCTGGACTTATTTAAAACACTTTCTGTAATATTTGATTCAATTATGGTTGATGAAAATGGCCTTACAATGTTTAAAATTTTGGTAATAATGGATTATTGCTTAGATTCAAACTTTATAAATTAGACATGCTCAATAATTCTTCTGGCACTTCTTCTATACAATTATTGCTTAAATCAATCTCTTCTAAATTAGTTAATCCTGCAATTTTTGATTCAATTGATGTGATTTTATTAAAACTTAGATCTAAATGAGTCAATTTTAATTGATAGATTTCAGGAGGTATACTGATCATAGATTTACCAGAAAGAATCAACCTAGGCTCACCTGAACGTTTTATTCTTCGTATAATCAATTATATATCCTCCATAATTTTATAATAATATTCAAAAAATTTCCTTTATTGACCTAGTCATGAACTTAAAGTCATTGTTGAAATCAGATTACATTAATATTCTAATCATCCTATTCCAATAATCAGAATGACCATTAACAATTTAAGTAAAATCACAATTTATGACTTACTTATATCCTAAATAAATTGGCTTTAATCCTATATATTTTAAATTTAAAATATATACCACAAGGAGAATCAAAGACTTTTGCTGCTGTTAATACAAAATTCAATATCTGATCTTTTTTTGAATATATATTATAAATTCTTCCTGCAACTGCATTCCATCTTCTTTTTTATAATTTATAAACATCAGCAACCCCTCCCATTATCAATACTTCATTAATAAATTATTTTTTCTAATTTTCATATAGTTTATCTAATTCTTTTATGCACTCCAAAACGATTATACTTCCTAATGAATGACAAATTAAATTAATTTATCTATTTCCAAATAACTAATAATCAGCAATTAAATATGCTAAGTACTTTCCAACCCTCTCAGCTTCCTTATGTGCTTTCTCATAAGGATTTTATGCTAATAACCCAACAGCAGTTATAGCGACTCCAAAAATATTTATCTTACTAAATAATTGTGGTATCAAATTCTCAGCTACTGTTGTAACAAATTACTTAGTTTCACTACAATTCCAATGCAAGCCCAAAACTGTGCCTGAACAGGAATGCAATAAATCACCCCATTAATATAATTTATCATTATCTCCACTTAAAAATCCTGAAATACATAAAGTTATGACATTAGAATTATGATCTTTATTTGAAAGTAATTAAAAGTACATTTAACTTGGTGGCATCACTGTTAAGGGAATATTATTTGCATTCTTCTTTTTCTTCTAATTTTCAATTATTTTTAACTTTATTTCATCAAAATTTTTCTAAAATGATGCAAATTAAACATCCTTTATTTAATTCATTGTATTTCCATTCTCTGGAGTAATGATCATGAGTAAATTTTCGTTTTTTTTGTAAAATTCTAAATTAATTTAAGATTAATTTAAACCCAAACCGAATAATAAAACTGAAACTTTTGTACCAGCTAATTCAATGGAAAAAGGTTATTACATAGAATTATCTTATTAATCTTATTATTTGTTTTACAATCTATTTTTCATTTAATTTAAAATTTAAAATTAAATATTATGGGTTACTTATTCACATAATTTCATTAAAATATTATTAAAATACTGATATTTTCCGTTATTAAGTTATCTAAGTATTAAGAATAAAGCATTTCTTTTAGCAGGTTCATAATCTCCAAAGATTAATTTGCCATTTTAAAATTTTAATCCTGCAAAAATTATATAGATTTAACAAATCACTAATAAGTTAGTTTCTTCATCTATTTATTGGTTCCACCATTGTTGAGCTTTTAGACATCTTTACTTGTTATGTTATTTAAAATTTACAAGAACATTGACAGAGAACTATTATTTAGAAAAGATTTGGCTAACAGATTAACTTATATTAATGTTAAATTAGGATAATATTTCCAAAAATACCAGAGCTTAATCAGCTTCAACACTAGATTATATCCAATCAATAGAGTATATTAAATACTATAAGTTAGTATTTATTTCTGGAATTGTAATACCTTAAGAAAATTCTTGATTCTAAATAAATTGTTAAAAGTAAAATTATATTTGCATTTGATACTTATTATAAGTATCTTAATCATTGAAATTTAAGTAAGGAACAAAACTTTCTTAAACTTTTGACACAAAATTTCTTCTAAGTTTTTAAAAATATTTATGTCTAAATTATTAATAATTTTATACATGATTGTATTTGATAAAGTGAAATTATAGTTTTGAGCAATATATTCTTAAAAGCAAATCATATGAATTTAGTAATGGTTTTCTATTAAAGTCATTGTATCCAAGAGTTGAACATTTTTTTAATTAATTTAATCACATATTATTTGAAGTTAAACATCAGTGTCATGCAATTCTTTAAAATATTATTTTAATTTTTATTTTAATTTGATATATGTATCTTTTTGTGTTGATTTTGCCCTTTTATTTACTTTTTTATAAATAAAATTTTAAATTTCAGCAAAAGAGATGATAAATTCATCAAAAATATATTCCGTCTAAAATTTTCCTTTAATGTATTCAAGGAGAATAAGTGAAACTTCATCTATAGTTTGGTTGAGCCATTTAATTTTATCAATAAATCCAGATTATTCATAAAATAATCCAGAAATATCAGTCATAATTATTTATAAGTCAATTTGGCAACATCCCGTATATTCATTAAAAAAGTGTTACCCAATCAATTATGAATTGAATTGTTTATCAAAATTATATTTTTCTAAAAATTAATTTATGATTTTGTAATGTTCTGCTCTAAGATAATCTATTAAATAAAAACTCATACTTTAAAATAAGAGATTTTCTTTTATTGTTTTCTAATTGAGGATCCCCTTAATAAATAGATGAATAAACAGTTGGATCATCAATTTAAAAATTTTTTGCATTTTACACTTCCAAATATTCAGGATAAAATTTATTAGACATGGTTTAGAAAATGTTAATAGCTCCTACAACTGTATTGAAATAAGTAGTTAGATTTTTAGGAATGACTTTCTAAGCTGTTTCTATATATTATTGCATATTAAAAAATAATGTAATTATTACTATTAAATGAATCAATGTTTTCCACCTGATGCCATTAATTTTTAGAATTCGTCATAAAATACTAAGACCAATGATGAACCAACAGATCTCCAAATATTTGAGAGATTTCCTTTAAAGAATCCTGTTGGTCCTTCTTTTGATAATATTTTTGAAAAACAGTCAACAGTTCCCTAAATATAATAATATGTAAATTACTTAATATTCAAGATTACCCTTTTATCCAGCTTACATCATTAATCTTCTTCTAACAGTATCAAGTGGATATGCAAGTGTTTCTGATGTTGATACTACAAATTAAGCAAAAAAGAATCTAGCTAAAATAGATGAATTTCTTTAAGCAGCATCATCTCCCCAAATAGCTCTTTTACCAGCATCATAACCACTAAATTATAATAAATTTTTATTTACCCAAAATATAAAGCTCTATAAACAAATATACCAACAACTGAAATACCAAATCCTTAATAGATTCCTGTAATGCCATCAGTTTTGATAATTTATCCCATACAATCTACTAATCCTTTAAATTGTCTTTCATTTGCTGCTTTTCCAATATCAGCTGCTAATCTTGTTCTACTGAAATCAAGTGGATACACAATTAATAATCCAATACTTCCTGCAATACCACCACTTAACAATGAACCAGCAAAGAATCTAATTATTTTTATTTAATACCTGCCTGGTTATTTCTTTGCATCAACACCAGCTAAGAATTATCTATTAAGAGCGTCTTTCACAGAAAAATTAATGGCTTATGTTGGGAAGTATCTAATAACATTTGCCCAATTTCCTCTCCAAAAAGAAAGAGCACCTTCTTCTACAAATACTCGCTTAAAGCAGTCTAAAATTCCTAAAATTTTCTAAATATTTATTACCTGCATATGGTCTAGCTATTAGTTTTGGATTTGTATGTTGTGTCTAAAGTAACAATTTTACTCTTTCTATTGGAGCTGCTATTGTTTTTGCTAAAGCTCCTGAAACACCACCTGCTAAAAAGTCATATAAGAAATTTGATGATCCACCTGATGATGATGAGTGTGCCATTTTTAATTAATTTAATTTATGCAATTAAAATAAAAAGATTTAAATCATAATATCACAATAATTTAGATATTTGATATCAATTATTATTATTATTAATCAACTTTCTATTCATATAAATTTTATCTATATACAAAAAGTTAGTTTTATTATTAGTAATTTTATTTTTATCAGATAATAAATATTAAAAATCATCTACTATTGAATTTTTTACTTAAAAACTTTCTAAATCTCTCAATTACAATTATGTAATTATGATTTGGAAAATACCATTAATAGAATTGCATGTTTTCAAAATCTCGAATCACTATTAATTAACCGACTGATCCAATTAATTCAGAAAACTAATTTAAAAATGATAATTTACAATAGGTTATGTATCGGATCGATGCAAATTGATACTGAAATCATTTCCATTGAATTTAGTTTAGGTATTAAGCATATTTGGACTGCCTAAGTTACTTTACAATTATTGTACAATCTCTTTACTTTATAAAATACTTGTTGAATGAACTGGTTATTATTAGGATTGTAATGAAGATTTCTTATCTTAACCTCTATCAATGGTAAAGCTACTACTGATGTTAGATTGTCTTTTTATTTATTCTTTTGTAAAAAGCATTAAGGGTGCTTTATTAGGTTATTATAATGGAGAAGGAGAATTACTTACAACAATAGAATCATTGTTACTATTTACATTACTTGGCTTTAATCTTGTAGTTCCATTTTCAGAAGCTTTCAACGTTCTTATAGTAAGGGTGCGATTAATGTTAGAATCTGTATGTACACGATCTCTTTCCCTTCCAGTTATTCCAGTTTTATTTGTTTTTGGAGATTTAATGCTCTATTGATGAGTATAAGTTTAAGTAAGATATTTTGATGTATGATCTTCATCTGCAAATAATTAATATTCTTCTTCTCTATCCTACTAACCTAAACACTAATCAACTAATTCTGTATTTTTTGATATCAAATTAAATTATTGAGCCCAGTTTACTGCAGTAATGCTTATTAGATTTTATTAAATCAAAGACGATAATCTTTTTTTCTCAAATCTATGATATTTTAATCTAAAATTGGGAACTGTATATGTGCTATTAGATACAATTTTATTATAATTTGGTTAATAAAACACAGCCGGACACATACAAGTTTGATGATTATCCATACAAATATAACAAACCTATTTTTAAATATATATATATGAATACTTTGTACACACACCTTTATTTTTAATGTATCATTCTATCATACCACATTCTGTATATCTGAAAATCTTGATTATGCATACTAACTAAATCATAAAACTATTAATAGTCAATTACTATAATTTTGCATCTAGATTTTGCTATTATATTACAAGGTGATAATTAACAGGCAAAAAATTCATATTAATTTATTATACTGTTTTTTTTCATTAATTATATTCTTTTATTATTGATTTTTATTTATAATTCTCCATCCAATAAAAATATTAATTTATTCACACTTTAATTCTCTTCTTAAATTATTTCACCTGATTCCACTATCTATTCTTTAACAAATTCTGACAAACTTTATTAAAACTATGGACTGAATTGTTATTTAATGAATGTAGATTTTTAAATAATATCCAAATAACTATGTAAATTGAGTGATCTTCTTAATTCTTTAGGAAAATTCAATTCAAACTAAATAGGGTGTGAATCTACTTATTTGTAATTCTAAACTTTTGACCATAATAATTATCTAACTTAATGTTATATTCTAAAAGGCTATTTACTCATTGTATTTTTACTCAATAATTATTCAAATAATTCCTCTTTCTTTTTTAAATTTTTTGGTAATTTAAGGAAATTTAAGAATTGTTATGAAAAGTATAATATTACTAAAAAGCTTAAAATTCTATTTATAGAATTATAAATTTAATAGTTATTATCCTTTATTTCCATTTCAAAATTAAATAATAACTTAATTTATTCACTCAATAAATATTGGTAATCGAAATCATCTTCTAATAAATATTTCCAAAATAGTGCACTATTATTAACATGCATTATCATTGTCAAAATTGAAAAAGTGAACCCTATTAATCTTTTTTCAGTAAAAATATTAATTGTCTTTAATAATTAATAGATTTTTATCACATTTATAATGTTTGTAAAAACTAAGGGAGTTTGATACAAAGCCAATATATTGATACAAATTATTGGTAAATCGATAAAGCAACATGTTTTGTAATCAATAACTTTAAAAATTGAATATAAAAATACTATCATAAAGATTTAGTCATACCAAATATTAATTACAATTCAAATTTGTTACAAAATATTGGAACCAAAATAGTATATGATATTAAGATAATAATTAAACTCAAATCTAAGAGAGTTCTTTCATAAGAATCTTTTAAAAACAATTTACAATTTAAATGTTCCTTATTTTCTAATTCTTCATTAATAGTATCACTTGCTTTATCTTCTAAAAATTTTTGAAATCTCATTGTGAGATTCTATTATTTTTAAAAAATTCTTAGATTGTATAATAATTTCTAAATAAATATTTTTGTGATTCCATGAACATTGAATTTTCTTAAAGAACTGGAAAATTTATTTGTTACATAAAGAGGCTAATTAAGAGATTAATCCAAAGGAGAATCAAATTTATCATTTTGTTTTTAGGAATCCTATTTATAAATTTCCTTATATGTTTATGATTTATATAATCCACGATTAATCTCTAGAGGGTTCTTTTGTTTTCGTTTCTTAATTGATACTTCTGAGTCAACATATATTGACTCGCTTTTCTAATCTATTATCTTTATTCCCATTTATGCTAAATTAGCTTGTCTGTAATGTTGTCCTCTAAGAGGACCTTATGAACGATGAGACATCATTATTTAATTTAATGAATAATTTATCAGATAACATTATAAAAGCCTTAAATTTATGAAAAAAAGTGAAGATGAAGCCAAACCAATCAATACTTAACATTAGCTATTAAATTTTACAAATCCATAAAATTAATATTAGCAATTAATGTAAAATCAAATAAACTATGCCAAAGAAATTTTAGACATATAATAAAATTAATATAGAGATTAATATGAAAATTCATGAAAAATATCATATTCATGTCACTATCCGTTTGAATTATTATTTTTTCATATAAGACTCAATACATTATTCGAGTATACCTTTCTTAGGTGGAGAAAATTATTGTGTTCTGCCAATTTTATTCATCATATTTTAATTCCATTATTTTATTTTAGTAATATATTCTTCACAATTTAAAGAACATGAAGATCCACTCTACTTATGGGTAATTAACTTCATAGGAGATTTTAATTTTGGAGATGTGTATTTTTTTTCTGCACTTAAAGTAGATTATTTTTTGTTTTTCTTAAGAACAGCGGTTTGATTCTTAACCTTTAAGTTACATTAAATTGACTTGCTTTTAGGTGCTTTGTTTGCTAAAGATTCAAAAAATTCAGTTTCATTAAATTATGTGCCACCTTTTATTCCTTTATAAGTGGTAGGATCATATAACATTCAGTTTATTATATAAAATAATTTATATTTCAATGATTAATACTTATAGAAAGAATTAATATAATATATACTTCAAAAAGGATTTTCAAAGGTTCCATCAAAATAATCTGGTTTCATTTATGATTAAATCTGTTAAATCTATTAAAAACAGAAAAATTATCAAATTAGAGGTACATTTATTTAAATCAAGTTACTCTAAAAATCCGAAATATTACTTGTTTGAAAAGATTATTTTATAATTCTAAATACTAATAAAGATTATGTATGATTAGATTTTGTAAAAATAATAATCTATATAAAGAGTTACTATTAGAAATTTAATTTTTTTATATTATTCATTTTGATTTTTTAGAAATAATTTTGTAATTCTACAAAAATTGCATGACCTCCAGTCAAGATTAAAGTTGACTTTGTATTTTTAAAGTTAACTTCAATAAATTAAAAATTTTAAATAAATTTGTAAACCCTAAATAAAATAACTTATATAAATCAATTTAAATCGTTTTATATAATTTATAAAGGATACGAAAAATTCTAATACAAAATAAACGTATTCATGGTTTGTAAATAAGATTAGTTTAATTTCTTTTTGTAGTTCTGGAAGCATAGTAATTTGTATCAGCTGAGAATGAGACTTTTTTTTTTTTAATATTTGTGTAAGTAGATTTAATAGAATGAATTCTTTTTATAACTTAAATATGTTAGCTAGTTTTTAAAATGCTTCTCACACTATGTTCTTTACTTGCACTACTCGAAATTTATTCATGAAAATGATCGCTAAACTAAACTTCTTAAGAATCTGAATTGCGAGGATTATTTTGCTAGCTTCCAAAACTTCCAAAATTACTTTTATCTTCTTCTTTTAGAGTTTGAATTGTTCTATTTTTTTCTCTGGTTGGGGTTTTTTATTTGAAAGAATTAACTGTTTAACTAATTTAAGAATTATAAGTAACAGTATCAGAATCTTTTTTAGGTGCAAATTGTGAATATTATCTAGGTAAATAAGTTTTCGAAGGTATATTATGCAAATTTTAAAAATCTTAAGAATTTTAGAATGAGATAGATTAATTAAAATGTGCGCTGTTGAAATCTACAGAATCTTGTTTACAATCCTAAAATGTCATAAGATGTTATTGTGATTAATTAAGCTTTTCCTACTATTCTTTTTCTTCTAATTATCTAGGTAATCATGTATAAACTACATCTATTTTATTCGATATCTTACTTCCTCTTCAATATCCTTCATAAATCTATTTACTCTTGTTTATACAACAATTTCTTTTACATGCCTTTATTAAATAAATGTAGGCAATTGCTAACTGTTTTCAAGACTATTTTCATCAGCAATTAAATTATCTTCCAAATCAGTTCTACTCTTTTCATAAGTTCCTGTACCTTTATTTGGTTTAGATTTTACTCTCTTAACAATTTTACTATCCTCTTCTGATTCAATGTTTGATTGTACATATTAAGAAGAAGGGCAGCTATTACAAGACCCCATTTATTAAATGTATTAATATTAAAATTTAAAATAAAATATTATATTTCAATTTAAATGATTTGTCTCTAAAATCTTTATTACAGTTTTTTAATGAATTGATTTACAGGATCTAATAATAAGCTTTTAAAAAATACATGTGAATCAATTTGTTTGTTAGAAAATCAATACATTTATTTTTAATAAAGAAAATAATTAATAAATTTATGTAAAACAAAATTATTGAAAGCGTTTTTATTTGTTTAATCTATGCTTTCTGCTCTATGACATTTTCATTTTCAGCTAAATTTCTTTTTAAAATCTTTGCCTTTCACAATACTACTATTGTAAGAAATAAAATATAATATAGATAGTTGCTTTTATATGAGACTACAATTAATATCATCATCTGCACAATTTATAAAATAATAAAGTACAATAAAGAAAAGAAGGAGAAAAAAGATTCTCAGATATCTATCTTATAATTGATTGTGACTTAATTTAAAGAAAGAGTCAAATAAAATAAATTAACTATTCCATTTTCCATATCATATGGAACTGGTGCTTATTGTGGTATGACAGCATTATCAAAGATTAGTATACCGCTGTAATTTTATATCAATAAAATAGCTTTTTAGCTTTGAGAAGAACCCTAATATTTTTCGTTTTTGTTGTATAAATTCTGATGGGAAAAAATAACTAATAAATAAGTTTCAAATTTCTTATATCTGTATTTTTTATTACTTCAGGAGCAATTATAGCAGGTATTTAATAAAAATTATTTTAGGATTGGAGCACTTTAATGATGATGTTTAAGGATATTTATTATTATTGATAAATAATATGTTATCTGCTCTAAACCTTCATTTGGCTTAAGGGCTCAATTAATCATAATAATTTAGTCCATTAGATTTAGTTTATAATAATAGCATCAATTTATGGCCTGTATTATTAATAATTAGTATTTTAACAAAAGACATTAAATAATTTTTTGAATTTGAATCTCTATATAGAACAGAATTTATGCTTAGTTTTACTTTAGTAGCATTATTTGGGTTTTTTTTAAATTTAGCTACTTATAATTGCACAATGAAAAATTCTCCTTTTGCAATAGCTTTAACCCACAATATTAAAGTAAGAAATAAAAAACATTTTTTTAGGATATTTTTTCTACTATTTTAAGTATCCTGGTATTTGCAGATATTCAACCAGATACTTTTTTAACATTAGGAATTTCTTTATCGTTTGTTGGATCATTTATATATTCACTAACTAAAATGCAAGAAATAAAAAAGAAATAATAATAAACAATTGAATTAACAAATCAAGAGATTAAAGTTTTAATTAAATAATGAGAGTAGTATATAATTAGTGATTTCATATAAAATCATTTCAATATTATTTAAATTCCTTTTCTATTTTAAATAGATATTATTTGATTTTCTTAATATAAAATTATTTCACCTAAATTAAAAAATTTATATACCTCTAATAAAAACTGAATCAACAGAACCTAAGAATAGTCTATTTTTAAATATGTGTTTGTCAATAGAAAAAGTAAAGTTATGATTAATTTTTTCGAAATTCATTTTCCATGCCTTTAAGGGGTCAAATACAACTAAATCGGCTACTTTTCCAACTTCTATACTACCTCTATCTTTGAGATTTAAATATTATGCTGGTCCTTTGGATACAAGTTATTATAATTAAATAAGTTTTAAAACTATTCTTTTATATTTTGAATTATTTATGTCTTAATTATAGAAGACTTATTTAATAATATTTGGATCTTGATTCTTTTTACAAAATAATAAAGTCCATAAAGCTTGAAAAGTGCATCCTAAACTACACAATCCACTGACTGCTTTTCGAAAATCTCCTTATTCTTCAAATTTATACAAACCATTAACATATAAATGTTAACTTGAAATACTACTGATCCAATTATTTTATGAAATTGCTTTTTATAATAATTATTTATTATATTTTTATCGAATAGGTGGATCAGATTTGAATTTAGTTACTCCATCATTTATATCATCACTATCTAATAAAAGATAAGGATATCCTATATCACTAAATATTTAATTGTTGATAAGTTCTTTTATTTCCACTAAAGAAAATGAAGAAGAAAATCCATTAAAAATAATGTTACATTTAAATTATTATTTGATTATCTTTTTTATTTTTTAAATTGCAAATTTTTCCCAAGTAGCAGGTCGAAAAGCTAAAAAACATAGATAATCTCTATTAAACCTATTATTATTATTTTAATTTTATCGAGGTCTTGATTCTGAGAAGTTTAATAATAACATGTCTCCAGAACCATGTTTGCCATTTGATTTATCTTCAACTTAATGTAAAACTAAGGCAAATCCAGTTTTTGATTATCTCCTTTATAAAAGTCCTTAAGTAGTTTAAGCTCTTGATCTTAATCGACATTCAGATTTTAAAGACAAACTCTCTGGTGAAGATATATCTGAAGATTGTATGGACATTTAGGGACTGTGTTTTTAATTAGAATCTTATTGATTAGAATCTTTTTTTGATCCTAACGGTGATTCCTGATCTTGAGTTGAAAGTTTAGTTTCTATCTTATATTATGGATATTATTATTTTAATTATTGTTGTTGTTATTACTATGATTATATACTATCTGTATCATCACATGGAAATTTATAATTTTATTCCATTTTTGGAGCCTCTTTATAGGTTATAAGTTCAGCTCTACTTATTAAAGATATTTATGATTGCTCAGTAATCTATTTAGATTTTATTTTATATATATTAGATTACAGTTTTGGAGACTAGGGAGTATCATATTAATCATCAAATTCTGAAATTCTCTTTTCATCGGAATTCTTATATTTTTTAACTAGTCATTACTTTAGAAACATACCTATTTCTTTTATTGGAGAATTACTCTCATCAAGGTAATCCATTTATTACAAATATTTTGGATCATCATTTTGTATATTTTCATCATCACTAATACATGATCCTGATACTCCATCAGCGTCAACTAAATCTAATTAAGTTATATTTAATCTTTCAGCAAATGGTTTACTTCTGAATGGTGATGTAATACCTAGATCTTTGTCTACAGTAGTTTAAGTGTGTATAAATAGACATGTTTAAGATGGCAATAGTAACAAAACTTATTGTAATTACTATAGATCTTTAAAATATGTTCCTGCATAGGATGGCAAAAGATGACAATCAAAACAAAATGCACCTTGCTTCACTAGTTAATCGATCTATGGAAATATAGGACTTGAGTGTGTACATCCTCTTTTTGTTTAATTTTGGCCATTTAAATAAAATCAGTTTATGATTTGGATTGCAGTTATTCGATTTACATCTAATATGTTTCATTTGAATCCATATCTAAATTCAGTTAGTAAGGTTTATTCACAATCAATGATGTACCTCCTACAATTGCCAATCTTTTAGTGTAAACATCTTACTTAGTAAATTCTTCAATATGATTCCACATAGTTAAAGATACATTAGTATCTATAGCTGCAGCCATTAGCACTTGATTTTCGTAGACATACTTTATAGGATATTGAATTAATAATTCATTTGGCTCATGTAATATATGTTTGATGAATTCATCCTCAATGCACACATATCCACTTATTAGTTGATCTTTGTATAGTATGTATTTGCTTTGTATTGAGTACTTCATAAATTAAATAATATATTATATGATTACTACTGAAATCAATTCAAAAGACCCAATAGTCGACATAGATCAAAATGAGTAATAAGAAGAAGATAGAGAAAATAAAGTAAAGAAATTGATTAAGNAGCCTCTTTATAGGTTATAAGTTCAGCTCTACTTATTAAAGATATTTATGATTGCTCAGTAATCTATTTAGATTTTATTTTATATATATTAGATTACAGTTTTGGAGACTAGGGAGTATCATATTAATCATCAAATTCTGAAATTCTCTTTTCATCGGAATTCTTATATTTTTTAACTAGTCATTACTTTAGAAACATACCTATTTCTTTTATTGGAGAATTACTCTCATCAAGGTAATCCATTTATTACAAATATTTTGGATCATCATTTTGTATATTTTCATCATCACTAATACATGATCCTGATACTCCATCAGCGTCAACTAAATCTAATTAAGTTATATTTAATCTTTCAGCAAATGGTTTACTTCTGAATGGTGATGTAATACCTAGATCTTTGTCTACAGTAGTTTAAGTGTGTATAAATAGACATGTTTAAGATGGCAATAGTAACAAAACTTATTGTAATTACTATAGATCTTTAAAATATGTTCCTGCATAGGATGGCAAAAGATGACAATCAAAACAAAATGCACCTTGCTTCACTAGTTAATCGATCTATGGAAATATAGGACTTGAGTGTGTACATCCTCTTTTTGTTTAATTTTGGCCATTTAAATAAAATCAGTTTATGATTTGGATTGCAGTTATTCGATTTACATCTAATATGTTTCATTTGAATCCATATCTAAATTCAGTTAGTAAGGTTTATTCACAATCAATGATGTACCTCCTACAATTGCCAATCTTTTAGTGTAAACATCTTACTTAGTAAATTCTTCAATATGATTCCACATAGTTAAAGATACATTAGTATCTATAGCTGCAGCCATTAGCACTTGATTTTCGTAGACATACTTTATAGGATATTGAATTAATAATTCATTTGGCTCATGTAATATATGTTTGATGAATTCATCCTCAATGCACACATATCCACTTATTAGTTGATCTTTGTATAGTATGTATTTGCTTTGTATTGAGTACTTCATAAATTAAATAATATATTATATGATTACTACTGAAATCAATTCAAAAGACCCAATAGTCGACATAGATCAAAATGAGTAATAAGAAGAAGATAGAGAAAATAAAGTAAAGAAATTGATTAAGTAGAGTCCAAATGAATTAATTGTAATATAAGTACAAAAACAATAAGAATAATAAGAGATCTAATAGTTTGACAAATATTAATTAAAGAAGAAGGAGATGGAAAGATTGGAAAGAATCAAAAAGTACTTACTTCAAGATCATTATCTAATAGAATACCAATCACATTGAAAAGATAGCTTTCTACAATCAATGAATTATCAGACCAATCCATTAATAATAGTTGTTCTCCTTAAATTGATGTAGATCATCATAAATCCAAAAAATCTAATAAAGATGTAAGAATCAATTCAGCTAAGTAGTTTCTCTTTTAAATCCAAGAAGAAAACAAATAAACAGAACCTATTTAAATTGATAAGTAAAAATAGCAAA
Source organism: Paramecium sonneborni (assembly GCA_905182985.1). NCBI lineage: Eukaryota > Ciliophora > Oligohymenophorea > Peniculida > Parameciidae > Paramecium > Paramecium sonneborni. Next base: position 132,593 of record CAJJDN010000013.1, on the reverse strand, counting down.
AAAAGAAATTTAAAAAGAAAAAGAAAAAAAAACAAAAAACATCTAACTAATTAACTTAATCCTCTTTACCTCTTCATGAAATTAAATATTAATAAAATATGAATTTCAAATATTATTTTCGAGATTAAAGAATAGATTGTAGTTGGAAATTATTGTTTACTTACTTTACTATCATAATATTTAGTAATATTATACTTTAAACTATTGAAATAATAAGATATTCTTAAAGTGTATGTAAACTTGAAGGCATAGAAAATATATTTATTTATGCTAATCAATTATTCTATATCTTAGGAAAAATTGGATTATTAAGTTTAAATTATTAAGAGTTTACAAATACATTACCTACTAAATCTAAAATCCCTTTATTTAATTTAGTAATTTTTAGCTCAATTTTTGTTGTATTATCAATGCCTTTATATGTTTTTGACTTTGTACTCTGTTAACCAAGGAATAAATTTATAACACTTTAAGAGAGTCTATAGATTTTAAACTATTTTGATTGGGGAATGATTTCAGTTTTATCCATTATTATTTTAATGCATTCTTGCCTTAAAATTTAAATGAAAAAAAGAACATGGAAAACTTTGAAGTAAATCATTCCAAAATTAATAGAAAATTTCTTAAAGTCATTTATTATCTATTATTAATCCTTGTTCATTTATTACAAATATTAGTTACTGTAACCTAAACATTCACATCTTTTTTGCCTGCTATGATAATGGAAAATTTTTATCTTTGTTTCTCCATTTTAGCTATGATCTATTTATCTATTAGAAAATTTTATTTTCATTTAGAACCCTTTCAATTTACACATTAAAAGTTAACTAATGAACCTATGATATTGATTTCTGATGATAAAATAAGCAATTGGGCATAAGATGATAAATTCTTTTAAAATGACTCTATCAAATTAAGTAAAAGAGCTAAACTTAGTCCTTCAACAAGTTAATTAAACAGTCTTCAAATTACGCAAACAAATTTTCTTGCTAAAAAAGACTGAAACTTTTATTTATATATTTATATAAATAATTATTATTACATAACATGTTAATCTTGGCTGGAATGAAACTTAAAGACTTATCAGAATAAGCTTAAGATCCTTAACCAAATGTAAAGCATTTAGATGTTTCGGTAAGACTTTTTATAACTTTAGAGTAATCTCTTAAAATCTGGAAAAGAATTTATTATGTTTATTCCTAATTTAGAAACCTTAATCATAGATAATAATTATTTTTTCAGATTAGATGATTTTCCTATTTTACCTAATTTAATCACACTTAGTGCAAATAAAAACAATTTCAATAATTTTGATATGTAATTAAATATATAATCAAAGGTTTATCCAATAATGTAAAGAAAAGTTTCCTAAGTTAACACATCTCAGTTTAATTAAAAATCCTATATGTCCTATGTTTACATAGGGAGAAGAAGAATATATTCAGTATTTATATATTGTCATCAATAGATATCGAATAAAACTCATAAAAGAATTACCTTAATTAAAAAATTTAGATGGTACACCTGTTAATCCACAAGAAGCAGATCCTAATTATTGGAAATAAAAATAATAAATTTAATAATAGGAAATAAATAATGTATTAAATTTCTAATATTGTTTGTAGAATATCAATGAATAAAAAAAAGGAACAATTGATTATAATACTAAATATTAAAAACCTGGTAGTAAAACAGTTAAAACTAAAAGTGAAGGAAATAGATTTGTGAAAAATACACATTTATGATATTAAAATAATCATTTATTATTTTGTTAACTTTTTTATTTAAAATTATATATATTATAATATAATAATTTTTATTAATTTTATTTAATTAATTAATAATATAAAAAAAGGGTTGTCAACACGAGGACTTCCCAAGCGGTCCCCCACCTTAGTACTAACCTCGCCTTAAGCCGCTTAACTTCGGAGTTCGAATGGGATCCGGTGCTTTAGGCTTAGTATGGCCGACAACGATATTTTAATTAGTTATTACTATTTATAATACCATGTTTATAATTATATTCACTAATCAGCATTGGTCTATAATTTTACATGTTTATGTATTTACTGATCTGGGGATGCTTCTCTTGAATTTTTTTTCGGTTTAAATGTTTTTGACTCTTTTAAATCTATATTTTAAAAAAATGATTTAAAAGTTAGATCTCGATATAATTATTCATAAAGATTTATTATATCACTATCTAATAATGATAAAAGTTTTAAATCTGTGGCTCCTTTTGATTATTTTTATTAAATGCTAATATAGGACTTAAAACCCTTTTAAATTTTTGTGATTTTCGAATCTTCATCAAAATATTACTTTTAATTATTATAATTCTTCTCATCAAAAAATAATATAGGTTTTTAAGCACTATTAAATAAATTTAATTGATCATCATTAAGGAGAAGATATTTTAACTTTTCAAATTCCATTAATTTCTTAATTAAAAATGTTACATCAGTTTGCTTATTTAATCTTATTTCTGCTTATTTCAATTAATTTTTTTTATCTTTACTACATCCAAGTAAAATTGTTAATATTTAACCCCAAGTTAGATTTATACTATTTTTTAGATTTAATAAGTAAGTAAAAATTCTAGAATTTTCAAGTAAGTGAGTTTCGTTGATATTTGCCAAACAATAAGAATTAGGACTTTCTATATTTTAAAAATAGGCTGATTTTTATATTATTTAATCATTTTCTTGTTAACAGATATTAAAATCATTCTGAAGTACTTTCAAACGAAAGACTTTATTAGTTAATTCAATCAGATAAAATAATCTATTGATTGGCAATAATAAAATATTAAAGAAGATATAAATAATAAAGATATAACCTCCAAATTTACTCAAGAATGTTGAGACTTTCAAATAAGAGATAACAAGTTTTGTTTATTTAAAATTGAGATCTATTTCCTAATGTATTAAGATATCAGAAGGATCAAAAATGAGTAATTCCTTCTGCTCTTATAATTATAAATAATAATGATATTCTTTTTATGTATAAATAAATGCTTTATCTACTACATTCTCAAATACCATATATTATTATTTAATTTATCTTTAATAATTCTTAAAAATTTATAGATTTTGTGTTCTTAATATTGATTAGGTTAAATTTTATGAATTATCTAATTGAATTAAATTATCAGTAAGATAGTAAGTGTAATAAGTTTGAAAGAGTTAAATTTTAATATTCTCTTCCGAAAAACAATCTTGATGTTCTGTATTATTTCTACAAATAGATAATTTAATTGTAAAATAATGGTAAGTATCTGATTATTTTAATCCTTAAAAACTCTATAAATGTATAGAATTTAAAATTTACTGGTTTATGAATATTAAACTAATTATTCTTTATACACATGTGATTACTAAGATTAGTTCCAATAAAGTATTTTTAAAAGTCTGTATCCTAAAAATGATTTTATTGACATGGGACTGTTTCAATATTAGTACAACTATCTAATCTTTAATAAATGTTTACTTTTTTTAAGTAATATTTTGATTAGTATTTTTTGTTTTTTTACAGAATTAAATAGATAATGTAAAATATCTCTCCATTTGCTCTATAGGCATAAAATCTTTGTTATAGATAGCCAAGGCTAATGTAAAATTAGATTAATCGAGAGGGTATTCCTTAATAAGATATTAAATTGAGGATACTCTATTTATATCTAGTTCATTTTCAGATGTAATAACTTTTGGTTATTCTCTTAATGTGAATTCATTTAAATCATATAAAAGTAATGTAATTATTGTGACCAATAATAAAATTGTAAATATTGATCCCAAAAATGTGTTTACTGATTTAGATTTAGTGATAGTTAATTTTGGTTAAACTCCAAATAGATTGAAGCTGTTGATAATGAGTTTTTTGACTGAATGAGTGTATTTAGATGATAATTATCGAAAGCCGAGCATTTATTTATTCTTTATTATTATATAAAATATACTTAATATAAATCTGTCTCATAATTACTATAAAGGATATAAATATTGTGTATTTAAGTGGGGAAAAAAATTAATAGAAATTTAATAAAATAAATATGAATTAGTAAAACATTTTAAATAACAATAAAGAGATTCTAGAGCAATACACAAACGAGGTTTGTAAATAATTGCGTTCACTTGAAGTTGTCTCAACATCAACATCAAGATCTAAATATATGACTTTATATAAGTATCATTTAGTTTATTATCAATTTAAGTTGGACCTTTGAATTTAAATAGGACACAGTCATTTAATTAAAAATCATATTTGAGAATTGGCTATTTTCCTATTTATAGAAGTTAACGATTCCAGCATTATTGAATTCTTAAAATTTTATAGAATCCTTCATACATGAATGGGTTTTATTAAAAAGTTTGTTAAGGTATTTTACCATCTTTTTTCATAATTATGAATAATTAATTGGTACTACTGAGCTTTTCATTGTGGAATTAGGTCTTTATCATTTTGATAAACTTGTATTGTCTCATGACATTATTAAATAAAGATTTAAATAATCATTTATTGATGTATTAAATTAAATAAGAAAAACAAATAATTAAAATTAGAAATAATAATTAACAATCTTTGCTAAAGTATAAATTTTTATTATTATTTAAAGATATTAGATTTAAATAGTTTAGCTTAAATTTCAAGATTAGAAATAACAAGTAATGATAAAGAAGTATTAATAAGTGTTAGATAAAGAATATAAAGAATGGCTAATCTTAAATATCCTGAATCCACTTATGATTCGCTTTTATTTGATTCAGTTTAAGAAGGAACTAAAAAATTTTATTCAGAATTATCTCAAGAATGGATTCAAACTGGTTCAAGCACTGAATATGTTTAAAAAGCTACAAGTTAAATAGAAATTGAAGACACATTAAAAGAATAATTTTATTCAAAGTTTACAAAATAAAATGAAATTACTAAAACATTTATAAATGAATTACTTGAATAAAAAGTTGATTAAATTGTATCAAACCCTCAAGATGGAATGTATCAATAAATGGTTTCATTAAAAAATAGTGATAATTTATCACCAATCTCAAAAATTTATTAACTATATAAAAATGCATCAAATTATATTGAAAAATTATTATTCGAATTTTAAAGCTTTGTGAAAAATTAAATATAATAAATACTTACAGAATCTGAAGAAAATAATTAAGTATAATAATAAAATCCTTAACAACCAAGATTAACTTAATAATAATTGGCAAATAGAAATTTATAAATACATTTAACTTAAATTGAAAATCTATAAAATTTTTATGAATATTGTATTAGATTAGTTTAAATTTGTTTTGAAGGTTCACATCGTTTTAGAAATAATATGGAATTAGCATTTAAAGAAAAATTAAATTAGGCTGATAGATTTATGGATAAATTGTCAATTTATATTCATTTATCTCTTAAAGATAAATTAAAAGAAACAAGTAATGAAGATGATAGATTAAAATTTGAAAAATTTAATAAAAACATTTTATCCTTTATTCAATTAATAAATAGTAGAGGCAGATTATTTTTAAAAATTACTGATAATCTTAAGAGTAGAATTTTTAGAGGAGAAATAAAGAATTAAGGATATGAGGAAGAATTTTTAAAATCTTTAAGAAGAGAACATCCTGAACATTTACCATCAGATTTATTAACAGTTTGGAAAGATTTTAAATATTATAGAAATTTAGATAATGAAATATAAACTAATTTGCATAATTAGAAAATATTGATAGGAACAAATATACAATTCACTATTTTTACAAGAACAAATTCTTTAAAAGAATTTAGTAATCAAAATAGAAGAGATTAAGTAAAACCTCCTCTAATGATTGAATAAGCAATTAATTAAATGGAAAGATTTTATTAAACAAAATAATAAACTGAAAAAAAATCATTAGTTTGGAATTATAAAATAGGATAGTCGACAATAAATTATAAGTAATTATAAAATAAATTTTTAATTTAGATTTGGGCCATCAGCATAATAAGTAGGAAAGATTATTGTATCAAATTTATAACTCTTTATTATTATTTACTTAAAGTAACATGGAGGAAGAACAAAACCTGAATTATTAAATGACACAGGTATTAATTATGAAGAAGAGTTAACTTAACAAATGGAGAATCTATTGGATTCTAGAATAATTGTAGAGAATCAAGGAAAATTCTTTCTTCAAACTGAGTAATCTAAATTAAAAGTTTAAATTGTTCCTAATAGACCATTAACTTTATTACCTAAAAGAATTGGAGAAAACTCAGAAGATTAAATAGTGTTAAAAAAAGAAAGAGATCTTAAAATTTAATCAAGTATTGTAAGATTGATGAAAACAAACAAAGAAATGCTTTATCCATAAATATATGGTGGAGTTTAAAGAGGATTATTAGGATATTACGATTTTTCTTCACATGATATTTTAGCTTAAATTGATGAATTAATCAACGCAAATTATATCAAGAGGGATGACAGAATTAATAATAAGTTTCTATACACACCTGTCTGAAAATTATAATAAAAAATAGTATTATAAAAGATTTAATTTCTATATCCTTTTAACTTTCTTTTTTTGCTTCTTATTATTCAATTATATTCTTAATAATTCAAATTCTTTAGCTCAATATTCATTGATTATAAATATTTATAAAATACTAATATTATCAATTATCTATTTTTTTAATTAATATTGTTTTTAATTTTAGTGTTAAAATTTGATAAATTTAATTTATTTTCAAGATTGTAGATAACAATTGGANTTGCATAATTAGAAAATATTGATAGGAACAAATATACAATTCACTATTTTTACAAGAACAAATTCTTTAAAAGAATTTAGTAATCAAAATAGAAGAGATTAAGTAAAACCTCCTCTAATGATTGAATAAGCAATTAATTAAATGGAAAGATTTTATTAAACAAAATAATAAACTGAAAAAAAATCATTAGTTTGGAATTATAAAATAGGATAGTCGACAATAAATTATAAGTAATTATAAAATAAATTTTTAATTTAGATTTGGGCCATCAGCATAATAAGTAGGAAAGATTATTGTATCAAATTTATAACTCTTTATTATTATTTACTTAAAGTAACATGGAGGAAGAACAAAACCTGAATTATTAAATGACACAGGTATTAATTATGAAGAAGAGTTAACTTAACAAATGGAGAATCTATTGGATTCTAGAATAATTGTAGAGAATCAAGGAAAATTCTTTCTTCAAACTGAGTAATCTAAATTAAAAGTTTAAATTGTTCCTAATAGACCATTAACTTTATTACCTAAAAGAATTGGAGAAAACTCAGAAGATTAAATAGTGTTAAAAAAAGAAAGAGATCTTAAAATTTAATCAAGTATTGTAAGATTGATGAAAACAAACAAAGAAATGCTTTATCCATAAATATATGGTGGAGTTTAAAGAGGATTATTAGGATATTACGATTTTTCTTCACATGATATTTTAGCTTAAATTGATGAATTAATCAACGCAAATTATATCAAGAGGGATGACAGAATTAATAATAAGTTTCTATACACACCTGTCTGAAAATTATAATAAAAAATAGTATTATAAAAGATTTAATTTCTATATCCTTTTAACTTTCTTTTTTTGCTTCTTATTATTCAATTATATTCTTAATAATTCAAATTCTTTAGCTCAATATTCATTGATTATAAATATTTATAAAATACTAATATTATCAATTATCTATTTTTTTAATTAATATTGTTTTTAATTTTAGTGTTAAAATTTGATAAATTTAATTTATTTTCAAGATTGTAGATAACAATTGGATATAAGGAACAAGGAGTATATATGAAATAGTCAAGAAATAAAAATAATAGGAGTATTACAAAGAAAAAAATTCTCAAAAAGCGATAACAGTAAGAATAAAAATAAAATAAAATTATAGAGTAATATTAATAATAACTGAAAAAGTATATTAAATTATTATTTATTTAAAAATCACATAATAAGTTTCTTGTATAAATAAACTGAATATTACCATAAAATCCATTTTAATTCTCATGAATCTATTAGTTTGGTTATTGAAAAATAATAAGAGAAAAAGAATGGGCTAATTCTATTTAAAATACTTTTCTCAAGTGAAAATTTGCATCAGAAAATAATTAATATTAAAATCTTATAATGCATTATGAAATAAATAATTCATATTTGACTCTTTAATAATTTTAATATTTTTTCATGAAGTTAATTGAGAGTATTCGCTATTTATTATTCTTAAGCCATTAAATTTAGAAAATCTTATATACTGATATCACATGTTTCATCAGTTTATGTTCCAATTTCAGCATACAATAGTGATTTATTCTATATGAATTTATTTTTTTAATCTGAAGAACCTTCATCTTAATTTGAACAATCTAAAAATTGTTGATTAAATGATTTTTAATTATAATTAAAATTTTTAATTTTATATATTTGACATTTTGTTGAGGTCTATTATCTTTTTATTTTTATCAAATTTATGTTTTTCTTCATCATCATCAACATAAATTATTCTATCTTTTTCTACTAATTTTTAAAAGTTCATTTTGATTGGTTTTTTTTTTATTTTTGTTTTATTTTCATAAGTTTTTTGTTAATTGGTTCTTCTAAATTGATTATTTTTTGATTAAAATAGTTCTTTATTTGAATAATGCATATCTAAATTTATCATAAAATCTGTAGGATCTTTAAAGTCTGAGTTTTCAATTTTATGATCTTTTTCTAAATTTTATGAGATTGTTAGTAAGTTTTCAGTCTTATTTTATTTTTGTTTTTATTTCTTGAATTTTAGCTAAAGCATTCAAATAAATATAAACAATATGTAATTTTATATGTAAAAATCATGAATATGTTAAAAATTTATCCTTTTTATATTTATACATTAATTATGAAGATTGTTTTGAAATATTAATATAAAATAATAAGATATATTCAATATTATTTTTTTCTTAATAAAATAATCTGAAATTCATAGTCTAGTATTGCAATTAATTGACTTTCAAATTCTATTTCTATTTTCAATATTGGATAATCAATTTCTAGACTTTAAATCAATTTACCAGTTTTTAAACTAATTATATCTAATGATGGCTTAAATGTTGACATCAATAAAGTATAACTTGATATATCATATTAACATATTGACATTTTTCTAGAATCTATAACCCTTAATAAGTGATAACTTCCCATATGCCAAATTTTAATGGAGCAATCCTTTGCTTAAGTAATAATTAATTAATCCTTATCAATACCATCAATAGAACACTAACCTTACTAATGAGCATTCCATTATTTAACGTATTTTTTAGATTTAATTGAAAATATATACACAAATCCTTTCTTAGACATAATAGCTAGAAAATTTTAATTTTAAAAAAAACTGTAATCTTCAATCTGTAATGATTATTATACAAAATTTAATTCTAACTAATCTTTTTTTAATTATCTAATTTATTAATCATTATGTAATGTGCCAAGTAAAAAAGGTTTATATGATATTTTAATCTTCTTTATCTATTACTCATAACTTAATTCATACTATAAACAGAATCTATTTTTAAATTCTAATCTCCAAACTTAAACCTATTTATCTGAAAAACAATAAGCTACCAAATCATTTAAATTTTATATAATCAACAATTCGTTCACTTTTTTTTTATTAAAAAAATGCTCAAAAACAGCTTATCTCTTTGAAACACTCCAAATTTTCATATGTTGTTCAGATTTTGAAAATCCCATAATCAAATCTTAATTGATAATCTAGATTTTTTCAACTGTCAATTATTGTGCTGTAATTACTTCAAAAATTTCAAATTAAGGACTCCATATATCATTTTTGATAAAAATGGTCTTGATCATTTAGACTTGAGTATTATAATCCTGTAAATATTAATGAACAATATATTATCATTTCAAATTTTATCTCATTAAATTTCATTTAAAGTTTGGAAACTATTTAATCAATTCATCAACTTTATTGTGAATTTTAATCAAGTAGTACCTTTATTACAATTTAATTAAATTTCATATTTATTTTGTTTAATTTTTCATTTATTATCTTATTATTCTATAAAAAATCAGGATTTTACCCATTCTTATTTAGTTTTTAATAGGATTATTTAATTCTTGATTTTAATCAATTTTCATAATTTTAGATTATGATTAATTTTATCATTTTAAGATTGGATTTCATAAAAATCCAACAATTAAAATTTCTTTAATTTCTTAGCATTTTATTTTTATATTTGTTCTAACTAATTTTTAACAAATTAATGAGACATCAATGAATTTTGTTTAATTTATTTTTATATTTTTTATGTTGATGATATAAATTAATTAAGAATTATAATTAAGTTTAATTACAGTAGACTTATTCTTAATAATAATTACTTAAACAGTAAATGTTTTTTAATTTTATGTATAATAATGATATCTAAGTTATTCTTCACTTCAATCATTCTTAGTATTTTGAAATAATCAACTTCGTTTAAAGATTGAGTTTCACATACTATTATAAAATAAAATAACCCTTTTCTAAAATTATATTTTAATTTTTCATCAGAATCTAATTTAATCCATCTTTCATATACTTTTCATATGTCCTAAGATTTTAAAGCTTCAACTTTCTAAAATATTACTTAGATATTTAAATAACAAATTTCTTGTGATTTATCAATACTTTTATAGCCTTCAATTAAGTTAAGTTCATTCAAATCTAATTGATGATGTTAATGTTTAAACATAGAAATGAAACTTATTTGTTTTTCATATTTAGGAAGTGTGCAAATTTATGTTTTTTTAATTGGATATTTTATATTTTTAAATAAATTTATAATTACTGTATAATTAAAAATATGTTGGTGATTAATTTGTATAGATATCAAAAAATTCTTAATTTAATGTTTATTGAGTTTTATAAGAGAAATTTAAAAAAGTTGAGGAGAAAATTACATTACTGATAATGAAAATGAATCTATAGTTATTTTATGTTGAAATAATTGATTGATATGAAATGCAATAAATGGGATGGATATAATAAAATGGATTTAAATTTATTATATTCTTATTAGTATAATCATTAAATGTCTTTTAAGAAAGCAGGTTATCTATATCCATTTTATACAAGAAAATTTTTAAATAATTAAGAAGCTTATAGATTGGATAACTTAAGTTATAAATTACTAATTTGTTAAGCATTCTTAAATAAATATTCTTAATCTCTTTCTTGTAATTTAAGTTTAATTTTATTACGAAGATCTTTGATTTATAGTTTTTAATCTGTAAAGTTTTAAAGTTGTGGTTTAAGTGTTTAAAGAGTTCTAACATGATCTCCTTGTTAACTAATTTTATTGAGTTTAGAATAGGATTAATCTGTTAGAAGATGTTTAATAATTTATTAATGAGTTTGATCATTTGCTTTCTTTTGAATATTAACAATTTTATTCAATTTATTTAAGCTTGTTGATGTTTTAAAAAAGTTTTTATTGTCATGAGTTGTTATTAAACTATCACTTTTAATAATAGATAAGGTGCTTGATTTTTCAGTTCTTAAAGGTTTGAAATGTTATTATTTTCTAAGGTGATTATCATTAGATAGTATTTTTTATAATCTTATGAGAGAGTGTTTCGAGTTTAACAAATTATTTAATGCTTTTGGATTCTATGTATTTTAAATATTTGACATTCTTAATTAAATTAATGTTAAGAAGAGATAGTACATAAAGTAAATAATCTATAGAAGATGAAAATTAATAAAGGATTGAGAGTGAGATCTTTAAATTAACACATATATTAAGTATGGAATCATAAGAGAGAACTTTAATGTAATTGAATTATGTAGCAAGAAGATTAGAAAGATCATTTATATATTTTAAGTAATAGATAGACATCATGATAGAAAATTGAAATCTTAATTGAGAGAGGACATACTCATTAAATTAATAAAGTCATTATTTATTGAGAGATTCAAATAATATGAGGTAGTCTTTAATTAAGGAGAAACTGGACGAAAAATGTATTTTATTTTAGAAGGTGAAATATCAATCATTGTTAAGAATTAGGATCATATTGACAATTACAACTCTCAAAATAAATGTAATCATACATTTGGAAGTAAATTGAAAAAATTTGAAGATGTATTAGCTATTCGTTATCCAAATTTTAGATAAGTGGCTATTAAAAAGTAGTTTGATTATTTTGGAGAAATAGCTATAGAATAACGTATACCTAGAACAGCTACAGTTATTGCTAAAGAAAAATCTATTTTAGCTGTCTTAACTTATGAATCTTATTAAAAACTTTTAAGAGATATTAATTAAGAAGCTATTACTATAAGATCAGAACTTATTGCTTAAATATATCCTTTTGATTAATTAAATGAAACCTCGTTATAATAATTATTACATGATTATGAAGAAATTAATTTAAATGGAGGAGCTGTATTATTTAAAAGAATGCAAAAAGCTGATTGTCTATATTTAATTATCTCAGGAGAAGTTTTAGTATAAAAATGGGAAATTAATAAATATTAAGATCAAATTGATGAATCAAATATTCTAGATAATAATATTATAAATAAATCAACTAAAACTTTAGTTAATTTAGGAGTTTTTGGTAGAGGATAAATGATTGGAGATTTTGAATAATTTTTATAATTAAAATACTAAAATACATTATTAAGATGTACTTAAGGAATTGTGTAAAATGAAACTAAAATCTTTAGAATTTGGTAGACTTAATTTAATGAAATTATCAAACATACATTAGGTCTGAATTGGTATGAAAATTATTTAAATGAAAAATATTAATACAAATAGAATTAAAGTATTCCCAAAATTAAAATTACCAATAGAACTGTTAGAACATAATCAAATGTTACTATTTTAAATGGATTCAAAGATCCTTCAAATATTAAAATATCAAGTGATAGATATAAAGTATTTCAAAATGTTGATGAAATATTACCAGTTGCTCCTAAATAATCTCCTTAAAGAAAATTATAATTCACTATTGATTATAAAGATAAAAATAATCTTAAATATTATAATGCTGTTACTAATAACATATAAAATAAACCTTAATTAAATACTAATTAAAATTTCTCAATGAAATTATTTGCAAATTCATTAAAACAAAGGATCTTAGATTAAAAAAATGAAGAATATTGTTTAAATTTCGGATATACTAAATATTTAAAAACTGAACCCTCTACCGAATAAAATGTTCCTACTTGCAATACAATCTTGCTCTCTCCTAGATATGCTAAATTCATTAAAAAAGAAACTAGTTTCCATAGATTTAAATCTTGATTTTAATATTTAATTAAATATTTAATTTAATTTCTTATCAGATCTTATCTTTATTTAATATGCTCACTATTTATAATTTATTCTAATCCACAAATTCCTAAATTCAATTATTATAAAATTTCACTTGACTTACCTATCCAAATTCCTAAAATTAATTATTAATTCTTTACTTTTTCTTAACTTATTATCTTATACATATAGATATGCTATTTTCTAAAGAAATAACTAATAATATTTTAATCAAATCTTTTATTAATATAATAAGAATTTACGTATGTTTTATAATAGAAGCATAGGTAAAATCTCATAAAAGAAAACTTTCAATAGTATGATTCTAGAGTCAATTTAAAGTTTGGATTAAAATTAATTTTATTCTTAAAATTTTTAAGATTATTTAAAAAATCTATAAAATACAGATATTTGATCTTAAAAATATATATACATAATGAATATTTGTCTGAAAATAGAAGATTGGAATAGAATGATTGTATATTTATTTATTTTTTAAATACTTGAAGTATTTATAAATTTAAGAAATATTTAATGGTGAATATAAGATGATTTCAATGAAATATAATAAATTATTTTGAATGGCAATTTTTTTAAATTTATGGAAAAAAAGAATTTTTTAATTTATTTGTAGCTTTTAATAAAATTTAGAGTGAAATAAAACAAAGATCATTAATTAGTTCTCTTGTTTGATTATTTATAATCATATTGTCAATTTTTTCATTAATCTATTTTATGGAAGATTTCTGATACATAAATCAGCTTTATCATCTGAAATTTAATCGAGATCATCAAATTCATTATATTTTTCAGTATTGACACCTTAATTAGAATTATTCGCTGCAAATCTTTATTCTGAATGATTTCTTTTCTGTTTTCTTTAATCATATTTCCAGAATCTTTGAGTTTAGCTTTTTTATCTTTTTTTTGCTTAATTTCCGATTTATAGATAATTTAATTGAAGATCCTCATCTTCTGATGTTGCTTTAGGTTAAAACCTTTCTGTTTATCGTTTCTTTTATTATCTTTATTATTCATCTTCTATTATTTATCTCCTTATTTGTGTTCTAGGTTCATATTATTAGATCGTAGATGGACTACTAAAAGATGGAATGACTTTTTTTTCTTGGGAAGTATTTTTCTTTCTATTTTACTCCATTTTATTCCAATAAAAAAATNCACAAATTCCTAAATTCAATTATTATAAAATTTCACTTGACTTACCTATCCAAATTCCTAAAATTAATTATTAATTCTTTACTTTTTCTTAACTTATTATCTTATACATATAGATATGCTATTTTCTAAAGAAATAACTAATAATATTTTAATCAAATCTTTTATTAATATAATAAGAATTTACGTATGTTTTATAATAGAAGCATAGGTAAAATCTCATAAAAGAAAACTTTCAATAGTATGATTCTAGAGTCAATTTAAAGTTTGGATTAAAATTAATTTTATTCTTAAAATTTTTAAGATTATTTAAAAAATCTATAAAATACAGATATTTGATCTTAAAAATATATATACATAATGAATATTTGTCTGAAAATAGAAGATTGGAATAGAATGATTGTATATTTATTTATTTTTTAAATACTTGAAGTATTTATAAATTTAAGAAATATTTAATGGTGAATATAAGATGATTTCAATGAAATATAATAAATTATTTTGAATGGCAATTTTTTTAAATTTATGGAAAAAAAGAATTTTTTAATTTATTTGTAGCTTTTAATAAAATTTAGAGTGAAATAAAACAAAGATCATTAATTAGTTCTCTTGTTTGATTATTTATAATCATATTGTCAATTTTTTCATTAATCTATTTTATGGAAGATTTCTGATACATAAATCAGCTTTATCATCTGAAATTTAATCGAGATCATCAAATTCATTATATTTTTCAGTATTGACACCTTAATTAGAATTATTCGCTGCAAATCTTTATTCTGAATGATTTCTTTTCTGTTTTCTTTAATCATATTTCCAGAATCTTTGAGTTTAGCTTTTTTATCTTTTTTTTGCTTAATTTCCGATTTATAGATAATTTAATTGAAGATCCTCATCTTCTGATGTTGCTTTAGGTTAAAACCTTTCTGTTTATCGTTTCTTTTATTATCTTTATTATTCATCTTCTATTATTTATCTCCTTATTTGTGTTCTAGGTTCATATTATTAGATCGTAGATGGACTACTAAAAGATGGAATGACTTTTTTTTCTTGGGAAGTATTTTTCTTTCTATTTTACTCCATTTTATTCCAATAAAAAAATGAGAGAATCATAAAAGTGGATGGATTGTATATTCTTGTTTTAAAAAATTAATTTTATTATAAGTTCATAAATATCAAGCATATAAAATAATTAAATAATGAATATAATTTTTAAATTCTAATGTTTATGAGTATATTTTTGATGTTTGTACTAAATTTTTAAACAATTTATATTAGGTCAGTAAGAATAGAATACAAAATAAAATAATGAAAAAACATGAAATTCAATTAGTGATTATTCAAACATTAAAAATTGCTTTGTTTATTAGATATATAATAATAATAATTAATTAAAATAAAATGACAAATAGACATTTAATTTTCTTTAACTTAAATAAAAAGGTAACAGATAACTCATATCGATCAGATTAAATATTAAAGACTTCTGTTTCTGAATCAGATAAAACACCTAAAGACTAAATCATAAAATAATTTGTTGAATAATCTAAGCAAAGATTATGTAAGAAGATATATCAAATTTTATAGAAACAACATAATTTTTAGAGAGACGTAATAAATCTAATTCAAATGCTTTAAAATCAATTTTATAAGCTTAATAACAATGTGAGTTTATTAAATTCTAAAGTCCAAAGTCTAATAAATATAATTAAACTATATTCTAAAAACTTCTTAATTCTTAGGATAATGTATCTAAAAGACATCAAATTTTAGAAATTGAAAGAAATTTCACATAATGCATAAATAATGAAAATAGAAATGAATTTTTATAAAAAATGGAAAGTTTTTTAAAAGATCTTTTATTTGAAGAATTTAGAGAATTATCTTTCTTATTTAGTTCATTTGTTAAAGAAATGTAATTTAATCTGGCGGAATAATAAACTTAATTAGTAATTTAAAAAAAACAATAAGAAAAAATGAATTTGGAGACAATTTCTTTATAAAAATAGTAATTTTAAGAAAAGATAAAATAGTTAGAATAGTTTATAAGTTCAAAAGATAGTAAAATAAATGAAATAAAGGAAAATAATTAAAAATTGGAGAAAGATATTACAGATATGATTAGTAAGAATAGTGCATTAATATAAAAAGTAGAATAAAGAAACAAAATAATTAATAAAAATGATAAAATAATAAAATAGCAAGAATCAGAGATTTAAATATTAAGATAAAAGATCTAATTTTATGAGAATAAATTACATTAAAGTTATGAAACAATATCTTAATTAAATCTAATATAGAATAATTAATCAAATAGATAATCAAATAATTAATTAAATCGATAACCAACAAATTAATTTAAATGTGAATCAATTAAATAATTTAATCGATAGTAAACTTCTTAATTAAATCGTCAATAGACTTTACAATTTACTCGACAATAAACTATTTAGACTAATTCTCCAAAAATATAAGATCCTGAAGACAAAAACTATAGTCCATTAAGTAATTCTTAAGATGAAATTTTATAATAAGAAGAGGAACAATTAAATTAATTAGAAATTAATTTTGAAAGAATAATAAAACAGGCCTAAAAAGAACAATAGATAGAATTTGATTTACTTTAATATTATACAAAGGAAATTGAAATTTAAACAGATTTAACTTTAATTGATTCTTAATTTGATATAATTTAGTAATCTAATATAAATAATGCAGTTAAATATACAGAATTTATTGAAAAAGTGGGTAGAAAAGGATCAGAAGATAGTCTGATAGAGTAAATAATTGATGATACATATGATTAATTGGAAATTGTTTAAAATCGTAAAGGAATGGAAATGAATAAATCTTAATATTCAATGATAAAATCAGGATTTTCATAAAATGGATAAAATATCTAATAATAATAATAATAATAATAATAATAATAATAATAATAATAATAATAATAATAATAATAATAAATACCTATTTTAACTAGATGTGATTCAAATATTATAAATAATTAATTACTTTTAAAGAAGGACTCTAAATCAAAGTAAGTTTTAACTTTTATTTCATTTTTGAAGGCTCGACTATAATAGTAAGAATAGGATTTACATTAATTTAGTGATTAGATCTTTTAATTTGAATAAAATGCATTGAATTCAAATTAACAAATAGATGAATTATAAAAAGAAAATGAACGTTTGTAAATTTAATTAGCACAATTAAATACAAAAATTTAATTATCTCAATTATCTCAATAATCTCAAAGCTTATCAGAATTTAAATAATAAGAAGATGATGTACATTAATCATAAGAATCAGTTGTTATTAATGGTCAAAAACGATTATCTGTTTTAGTAAAGTAAGGAACTTTTAAAGATACAAAAAAATAGAGAAAGGCCCCATAATTAGGTTAAAAAGTTGTAATTTCTTATGATTTTTAAAAAGATCAATCAAAAAATATTATAGAAAAATTAAAAAATAAATAGATGTAAAAGTTTAACAATTATATGCCAGTTAAATTAGTATTAAAATATATAACAACTTTGTATAATGAAAAATTATAGAATTAGAAGGAGTAAAAATAAGTGAAAGATTAGGATATGGGTTCATATATATATAATTATTATTTATAATAATTTGGATTTACCAAAGTAACAGAATAAAAATTTTAAGTTTTAGTATTATCAGTTAAAAAGAATATAAAGATAGTAAGAATAAATATATTTGCTAAATTTATGGGTCTTTTGGAACAGAATGTAAATTATACAGTAGAAGAATAATAGAAATATTTGGAGGCTTGGGATTTTATGAATAGTTAATAGAATTTAGGATAAAGTCTGAAAGATAATGAATCTGAGATGAAGATGTATGTACCTTTTGTAAGAGCTTTGTCATATATTGGTTAATTAATGTTCAGTCCATAAAATGATGAATTAATTTAATTAAAGCATGATATAGAATAATTGAAGGAAAATGATCCAAAAAATGTTAATAAGTAAGGTATTATAGATTTTGATTTAATGATGATAAAAGTATTACAAGTATTTAGAAATACTGTTGAAAAAACTAAACTATATGTTATTAATGCCTTTGCAGCAAGTGATTTAGATGGAAATGGAATGTGTAATTTGGAAGAATTTTTAATTTTAAATAAATATATAGAACCTGATAAGTATGATGAGGATAAATGGATAGATATATTTGAAGATAATGCAGATATACTAACTGACGAGGAAAGAGCATTATCTTTTGAAAGATTTTCCATTTTATGCATGGAATACAATTTATTTAGTGATCAAGCATAAAATAAATTTTTATAAATTAAAAGTTAAAATTAATTCATTATATTTAGATAATAGCGATTGTTAAATCAAATTTGGATAACTTAGAGATTAATGGTCAAAAGATTACGTTCATTTCAATTAGAGATTGTAGAATGCTTAAATTGATGAACATTATAAGGAATAATGGCAGAAAATTTTGGAAGTCTTGAACTAAAAAATTTTGGAAGACCCTGAAGAAAAGAAACCTCTTTTAATTGCTTACAAAATCTTTCTAAATGAAAGTAAGGTAAATAAGGCATCATGATAAATATTTTATTTATATAAATATTAATATCCTTATAGTACAAAACCTATAATAATAAATGAGATATTTATCAATAATATATGTATTTAATTAATTAAAGATTCAATTTTAGTTAAAATTTCAAATAAAGATAGAATTCATATTTTTATGGTAGATTATTTAAATAATAAATCTATTAAATGAATTAATGAGTTTTTTGTATTTAGAATTATAATAAATACTTTAAGATATTGTGATTCATTATATAAATTGAAATTAATTTAGGAACATTAATCAAGAAGGTAGACATTATCTGATTCAACGAATCCAAAATTTAAGTGGTTAACATTTATTAGAATGAATTGCTAAAAAATTAAAATTTTTTAATTAAGATACATCAAAATAAATAATCCAAATTAACTTGAATATTTTAAAGATAAATAATTCTTAAATATAGAATTTATTTAATGTTATAATTTCATTTTTTTGTTGATTTTTTCTATGATTTGTCGTTATTAATTACTTGGATTATCTCCCTTTATAGATCATCATCCATGTTTTATTTATTTTTAGGTTTAGTAGCTTTTAATTTTGATTATTATGGTTTAGACTAGATGCCTTATTATATTTGGTCATCATCATCATCAGAAACTACAGTTTGTATAACTTTTTTCTTTTCTGTTTGTTATTATTATTATTATTTTAGCTATTGTTGATGTTTAATAGCTGGTTATATTGATTCAGAATCAATATCATCTGAATGATAATCTTATCCTGATTTCACAGATTTATCATCAAACTAATATTAAATCAATAATAAATACTTTTTCTTATTTCTTTCTCTTTTTATCATTATTTGTAATACTTTGTTTTTCATTATAATCTTTAATCTCTTCTTCATATTTATTTTTTGCTTCATTATATTAATCAATATATGGCTTAAACAGTATATATAATTTTTACTTATTTCTCCTCTTCACTCATTGAATTCCATTTTTATCCAGCCATTTATGAAATTTATATAAGTTTAACTTCTAAATAAAATCATTCTAATCAATACCTGGATTTCTTTCCAAAACCTTTTCACGATATTTTTAGTTAAATAAGAAAAAAGCAGTAAGAGGTCTCTTTGGTGCATTAGGATCTCGTTCTTTTTTCTTTTCACTTTTATCATTTCTAAATTCAGCCGCATTTTATCCCTTCAAAAATTATTAACAAAATTATTCCATATGTGCAAAAAATATCTAGAATTTCCTAGCAATCTCTTAACTCTAAATAATCATAAGTTATTTTAATACAAATTCTTTATCCTCCATATTTCCAAAAAAAATAATTTTAATAAAAAAATATTATGTAACCTTGTATTATTAATAATTAAAAAATAAGAATTATATTAATTGTTTAACATCCATAAGTTAAGCTAATTATGGTTTAATATTACTTAGAATTCAGTTTCATCTATACTTAATTTATGACTTTCTTAGAATCATTTAATTCTTGTTAAATCCTTCATAAGAAGTTTAGTAGTAACAAAATATTTTAGGTTTGTCTAAATATCTGATATCAATTAATAACAATTAATATATTAATAAATCAAATGGGTATTTGTCAGTCTTAAAAGAATGCATCAAATCTGAAACGAAGTGGAGCATAGCAATTTATCTTCATAGACTTTGACAAATTAAAGAAATATAATGAAGAACGATAAAAACTCGACAAAAACAATTATCAATAACAATCCTTTTGTTAAATTATTTGTTAGGATAGTAATAATAAAACCTCTAATCCTCAAACCTAAACTTACAATAATGTTTAGACCTAATAAATTGAAATTAAAAAACAGTGATTTCTTTTTATTTTTATATTATCAACTCAAACATTTGAACTTTCTATAATTTGCAATTCAACTATCCAAAATTTATCTTTCAAAATCAGTCATTCAACCCCAGACTCTAAAAATAAGAAAATTTTCATCCAGAAGCCCAAACTGTGTATTTAAAGAATGTTAGAATAATATTTGATTGATGGACATGAATTCATTTGAAGAAAAATTATTGCTTTAAATCAGAATTTCTAATTCTTAAAAATGAGCTTCAAACTTAAAATTGTTGAAATCATGGCCATTTAAATTGATAGAAAAACGCAAGCAAAATATATAATCAAAATTATCACTATTTTACTTAGTCCGCAATTAAAAATGATGAACTTTTGTCATTCTGGATAATGAATTTTTAAATTATTGTATATATATTTTTCAACTTTTAAAAGATATTTTCCAATAATTACAATAATTAAAATAATTAGAATTATAATAGTGGATTTTATATATTTGTTTAATTATTTTTAAAATATGTATATTGGTTTAGGATTTTATAAGACTATGTCAATAATGCACTCTCTTGAAATTTTATTTAATAAATAAAAAAAATAAATTTATTGTATAATATTATTTATATAAAATTTTATAATCAATGATTTTATTGAAATTTTAGAAATTGACTTATAAATATATGAACACACAAATAAAAACAAAAATTACTAAATAGTGTCATATATTACAATTTCAGTTTTTTCTGGAGTTAAGATGTACTTTATACATTTCTAAAACTTATTCCCAAGTTTATAACTTAGCAAGCAAAAAGGTTTTTAGGTTTTTCCTATATAGAAATGAAATAATACTAATTATATTCGCGAATATCTTCTATACCAACCATTCCATTAAGATATTTAGCTAAAGCAAGTAATTGTTTATCAAGTTTATTATCATAAAATGGAACAATTGGAACACCATTATCAAGTTAGTAGTAATAACTTATAGCAGAGTTATCAACTAAAATAGTCTTAGAAAGTGGGCGATTCTTAATGATAGATAAATCTTTAACATATTAACCTTGGTCAGAAAAACAACAATGCTCTCTAGATAAAACTCGAGATATTATTTTTTTTGGATCGATATATTCAACAATCTAAATTAATGAATAAATATACTCTTTTTGCATATTAACCATGAGAAGCTGTGAATACTATGATCTCAAAATTAGGTTCGAGCAATTCTAACATTATTTATAAACAAGGTCTAACAGATACACCTACTTAAAATGTTTCATCTTAAGAAAGTTTAATTATTAGTTTTTTATCACAAGGTAATTTTAAATCTAAAGTGCAATGTACTAAAGTTTCATCTAAATCAAGTAGCAATGTATACTTTTTAGTATCTAATTTAAAATATTTAGAATAACCTTTTGGATCTTTTGGGATTATAACCGGTTTTGGTTTGTATATAATTTTTGAATTGGCACCTTATTTAAATGCCATAAAGCTTGATTAGAAATGATCCTTGAAAAGTCTGTTAAAATAGTTCTCTTTACTTTCATATGCAGTGATAACATCAGATATATAATAAATTGAATTAGAATCTTGAAAACTTGAATTTTGAATTATTCTTGGTGAATCTTTTATAGAGAATAGTTCACTATTTTATTTTGTAATTGGTCTATATATTAATTTTGGAGCTGTTTGTTTTCTACTTAATATTTTAAGATTATCAGAAATATTTTATTTTTCGAAAGTGTCATTAGGTTCTGTTTTTTGAAAGTAATTTTATTTTAAGACTCGAGATGTATTCTTTAGAGCGAGTACTCTATTTGGAGTAACTTAGTATATTTTATCAATAGACATTGAATTTTCTGTTTGATTAGTACGCTAAGTTTTTTGTATATCATTTCGTAAATTAATTGAGTCAGTTCTCTTTAATTAACGAGCAGTTAATTATGGCTATAGAAATTTTAGATTTGGTGAACTCTTTTGATGTCCTCTCATTTTTATTATTATTATATTAATTTTACCCTATGATACAAAATTATTCAAAAATCAAGGTATGTCACTGCTGCACTAATCTCTAATAAATCAAATGGTTTAGTAATGAAATAATCCATACCATTACGAAAACACTCCAATTTACTATTTAAATCAACTAAAGTTGCTGTTGCAATAGCAAAACCTTTATCCATATTACCCATATGCATCATTTATTTAATTCTTTAAACAAATTCTCCTCCTTATAAAATCTATAATATAAATATTTAAAATACTGGAATATTCAGATCGATAATGTATAATAAATAAAAGCGATTTCCACAATGACATGGTTGATTTTTTTTATTTTCTATGATTTCCATAGCTTATACACCATTAAAACAATAATCACATTTGATATCGTATTTCTGAAGTACTTTCTATAAGACAATAATTGAAAATGGATCATTATCTAATAGAAGTACTTTTGAACAACAATTAGTTCTTAATCTATATTTAATGACATGTGCTAAGAGTTTTGGATGGAATTCAGGCAATCTTACTTAATTGGCTGCTTATTCTGTTTGACCAAAATCAATAAGAGTAAATGTACGTTAGGATTCATGAGGAGATTCTATTTTACCTACAACACTCAAATTGTTTCTATTTAGAATTCTAGTTATTTATTAAATACTATCTGATTATATCTATTATTTTAAAGTTCCAGAAAAACTTCCACTATGTTCTCTTGATTGTTTATGAATTGTGCCACTATTAGGAAATGCTTTAGAATTTGAAGTTTCTTATCGAATTTTAGAAAGTTAAGAAAAATAAGCACTCTATAGATCTATTGGATCAGTAGGTTTGTATGAAAATTATTTAGACAATTAAGTGAATGATAATACTTTAGATTCACCACCTCCTGGATTATTTGAATTCATATTCTCTTAAAGTAATAAAGATAAAGATGTTTCAAAATATTTTTTTTTGCCTAATATTTTAATTGGTCCAGTATCAGCTGCAGAATTTGGATATTTCATTTAAGAAGTTTAAGATTCTATTACAAATGTAAATGTACAAAATCCTTAACTATCAATTAAAAATTCTAATCCTCTTTTGAATGAACCTGCCAATTACCAGCATAAAAGAATACTCATTTATAATTCTAAAGGATTAGTAAAATCTAATTCATTAACAGCTTTTTAGTTTTTAAATTATTAATTTAAGATTTTAGTTAAATTTATTATTCTTTGTTTAGTTAACTCATCAAAATCAGATTTAGTATCTTTGATAGTGATCATTACTCCTTATAAAGTATAACTCTTAATTTCTAATTTAATAGAACTTTTAGATGAGGATTATAGAAAATAATTAAGTAAACAAGTAATAATTTATTTGATCTAAAATATAAAGTAATTATACTCTATCAGCATCACTAAATATGGTTGTATTACCATCTTATAAATCTACACTAGTTGTCAATTTAATTTGTTTGAGTTGTAAAACAGGTTCAAAATTGATGAGTAATTCATCAAGAAGATCTTCCATTCTTATAGCATTCATTTTAAAAAATAATTGATTTGTTAGATAAAAGATATAATCCTTCATGGAATACAAAAAGTATGTGTATCTTTAACTTGAATATCTCATATTTTATAAACAATTAATAAAATATTCTTCTTTGTCCTTGGTAACAAAATTCTAAAATTAATGTAAAAAATACAATAGTTTAATTATTTGTTTCATTATTTTATTGATCAATATGATGAATAAGTATTAGAAGATATGTGAGAATACAATTTACATAATTAATTGATTCATGAGAAAAAGTGAGATAGATGTTTTATAGAACTAGGTTTGTTTCTTAATTATGCATTTTTGAAGGTATTGGAATATGTTCAAGACTAAATAGAACAAACTTGTGATTTTCTATTTAATTAACAAATAATTTTATTTGAATTCCATCAAAATCTAAGAAATCATTTTTTACTTTGAATATTGTTAGAGTAAAAAATCTCCATCTATTGTATATTAATAAATTTGTATACTTCTCAAAATCTTTAATTAATAAGTTAGTTAAATCCTTAAGTGAAAACTAACCTTTGATTTTACATTTATGAATTTCATTTAAATTGTTTAATAAAAATGAACCGCTAAATGTTATACTTTATAAATTTACTCACTAAATATTGAATCACTAAATCCTGATTAACCTAAGAGTTCATTTATTTCTTTACACCCAATTATTATGGTAGATTCCAAAAACATAGCTTCGCAATCTAATTTGTCACCTATGTTTTTCTATAATTTTCCAAGATAGAATGTTTAATACACAATAGTAAATTCTACATTGTAAACTAAAACAGACTGATTTGAAATCCACGACCTTAATTCTTTTTACACTCATTAGTACATATTAGTCATGATAATATCATCTTCATTTATCACTTGTTAAACACTGTTCAATTATAATGGTTTAATGTCAGAAGATGACATTCCAGGTGATTTTGAATTCTCATCTTATCTAAACGATTTAATTTCTTAAGATTTAGCATGAAATGTTGGGGGTGCATCCTAAGTGAGTTTTTATGGTAGTTACTCATTTTGTTGATTCTATGTATATTTATAATGTATTCCAATCTGTAGAAATACAAAAAAAAAATAAGAATAGAATACTAAATTTTTAGGTAGTGTAATGAGATTAGAAGAATCATATAAGATAGCTGAAAGTGTTAATTTACTTAGGATAGCTATTTTAATATTGAACTATAAATCCAAATGATTTATGAGTAATAAAGTTAGTTCTTAATTTGAGAGTGCACAAAATAAAACGATAGTTAAAAGTCTCAGGTTAAATATTATGTGAAGTTATTTTTATTATTGCTTTTTGAGTATTAAATTTTGTATTTTATAGAAAGCCGTAATGAAAGTAAAGAAAATGATAATGCTTGCAAGGATGAGAGTTTGAATAGTAGGTTATACAAAAGACTCTTAAATAGAGATATGTTATACCAAATGAAACAGCAAGAATTAGTAGAAGGTCTGATAGAAGTATTTCCGATATTTATAATTTAGCACTAATCATAAGAAAT
The DNA here is from genome assembly GCA_905182985.1 of Paramecium sonneborni. Lineage (NCBI taxonomy): Eukaryota > Ciliophora > Oligohymenophorea > Peniculida > Parameciidae > Paramecium > Paramecium sonneborni. Next base: position 106,647 of record CAJJDN010000013.1, on the reverse strand, counting down.
TAATAATAAAATCATAATATATTTAATATTAGAATATAATAATAATTAATGACATTTTTATAGATACTTAGTGTAATAATAGAATGGTCTTATTTTTAGAAGGGAGAATCAGTTTTTTATTCTTAAATATATGAGAATTAGAAATTGAAAAAGAATTCATTATAATTTAAGTGATAGTATGAATGGATTAAGTGTTGATTATGTTGGATTNCCTTAAGTGAAAACTAACCTTTGATTTTACATTTATGAATTTCATTTAAATTGTTTAATAAAAATGAACCGCTAAATGTTATACTTTATAAATTTACTCACTAAATATTGAATCACTAAATCCTGATTAACCTAAGAGTTCATTTATTTCTTTACACCCAATTATTATGGTAGATTCCAAAAACATAGCTTCGCAATCTAATTTGTCACCTATGTTTTTCTATAATTTTCCAAGATAGAATGTTTAATACACAATAGTAAATTCTACATTGTAAACTAAAACAGACTGATTTGAAATCCACGACCTTAATTCTTTTTACACTCATTAGTACATATTAGTCATGATAATATCATCTTCATTTATCACTTGTTAAACACTGTTCAATTATAATGGTTTAATGTCAGAAGATGACATTCCAGGTGATTTTGAATTCTCATCTTATCTAAACGATTTAATTTCTTAAGATTTAGCATGAAATGTTGGGGGTGCATCCTAAGTGAGTTTTTATGGTAGTTACTCATTTTGTTGATTCTATGTATATTTATAATGTATTCCAATCTGTAGAAATACAAAAAAAAAATAAGAATAGAATACTAAATTTTTAGGTAGTGTAATGAGATTAGAAGAATCATATAAGATAGCTGAAAGTGTTAATTTACTTAGGATAGCTATTTTAATATTGAACTATAAATCCAAATGATTTATGAGTAATAAAGTTAGTTCTTAATTTGAGAGTGCACAAAATAAAACGATAGTTAAAAGTCTCAGGTTAAATATTATGTGAAGTTATTTTTATTATTGCTTTTTGAGTATTAAATTTTGTATTTTATAGAAAGCCGTAATGAAAGTAAAGAAAATGATAATGCTTGCAAGGATGAGAGTTTGAATAGTAGGTTATACAAAAGACTCTTAAATAGAGATATGTTATACCAAATGAAACAGCAAGAATTAGTAGAAGGTCTGATAGAAGTATTTCCGATATTTATAATTTAGCACTAATCATAAGAAATTAATAATAAAATCATAATATATTTAATATTAGAATATAATAATAATTAATGACATTTTTATAGATACTTAGTGTAATAATAGAATGGTCTTATTTTTAGAAGGGAGAATCAGTTTTTTATTCTTAAATATATGAGAATTAGAAATTGAAAAAGAATTCATTATAATTTAAGTGATAGTATGAATGGATTAAGTGTTGATTATGTTGGATTAAATATATAGTACAGCTAAATTTCTGGATGAATCTTTGAATGTTGGTACAATCCGTTCGAAAGATTTATTATTCGCATATCAAAAGTTATTGTGCACTTTAATAATAATAGATCAAATGATAATATATCCTGTATAAAATTCTTAGATTACAGTTTGGGGATAACAAATTATCAATATAAATAATGGCAATCTTAATTTTTCTTTGAACCTTGACACCTATTTTAATTTTTTTTTGGTGGGATTTTATCAGTGTGGTTCAAGCAGTAATGGATCAATTCATTTTAGATGTTAATTTGAGATTTAGATAATGAAAGTAAACTTTGAGATTAATCAAGCAAAATTTGTGTTATGGTTGTTAACTATAGTATTTGATTCAATATTGATATTCTAACATTATTATTTATATCAACAAAAGAAATAAACATTAGTAATGGATTATGAAACAATGAAAGATAAAAGATCAGATAAAATATTAAAATATAGTAGATTATTAATATCAATAATACATAAAAAAATATCAAGGGTGATGATTAATCTCGATTTATCTGACATTAGCACATTTAGCATCTTATCCAATATTCATTTCAAAATCAGCAGTTATTCCAATTTTTAAACTATCATTTTGATATCTTTGTTAAAAACGAGATCTCTTTTCAATAGGACTTAAAGAATCACTTTAAAAGTAATCAAATTGTAATGCTTCTGAAGCAGTGACTCTTTTAGTAGGATCACTTTCTAATAAAGCTTTAATCAATTAAATGGCATTATTAGGTACACTAGTTTTTTCTAATACTTTGAAATCAATGGACCCTGACTTTATAATGTTGTAAAACAAATTAGATTCTTACATATATTTGATAGAATGAATATCTTCTCCTGAATATAATTTATATAAGATTGCTCCACAACTATAAACATCCATTTTATCTGTATAGATAGGATTATCACATAATGCTTCTGGTGCAGTATACATTCCATATAATATAGGTTAAACATTTGTATCAGATGATCTGATAGCAAAATTGAAATCTACTAATTTTAAACTATCAAGCTTTCCACATTATGAAAACATAATATTAGCTGGCTTAATGTCTCTATGAATAATACCCTCATTTTTTAAGTAGACTAATGCAAGCAATAGAGCCTAATATTTATAGATTAAATTACTTAAATAATAGTTTTGCATTGTTAATGTGTTGTAATTAGATTTCTCTCAAATAATTTTGATAATGTTTATCCTCCCATAAGTTCCATTACAATATAATAATATTATTCACCCTAAAAATATTCTTTAAATTGAATTATATGATTGTGTTCTAAGTTCTAATGCATTCTTATTTCCTAATAAAAATCATCCTTTCTCTCTAAACATTTTAATGCCCATGAAGATTTATTAACAATGTCTTCAACTTTAAATACTTTACTATCTGCTCCCTCTCCTATTTAACGATTGCATTTGTATAAACTTACAATCCCATCAAATATAATTTTACATGCTATTAATTTTCGCATTTCTTCCATATCTTTATGATTTCCCTTAAAGAACTTTACTTTGTTTCTTACTATTATCCCAAAAGCATGAATCTTCTATTGTTCTGTATACCAATAGACTTTGTTTTCAAAATCGAGCGGGCAAATATACTTTGTGGTTTATGATTTAAACTTTGATTTCTTATTATAAGATTTACCTTGTTAATTCTAATTTAATCAGAATGTATATTCACTGTATAATAGGAATTCATAAAGTAATGAATACGTTCGCAAGTAAAGGAATGAATTACTGGCAACATAATAAGTGTTTAGATGTATATATAATTTCTTATTATATTATTTTGATTATAATTGATAATTTAAAAACAATAGATAAAATAAAACTTTCCATTCTCTTTTCTTTATGATATTACAAAGAATTATAAATTATGATGATGGAATTCAAAATTATGATAATTCAGTCTGTATTCAGCAATAAGTTTCTTCCATACTTCTTCAAAGCATAAACTACATCCATGGCTTAAACAGTATTTCTTTACGCATGTTCAGTGTATATAATGGCATCTTTCACTAAGGATTATAAAAAACTAACTATGACATCTCTTATTTAATAAATTCAGATAATACCTAGTGGTTGAGTAAGAATCTGATGAAATTCTTTTTACTCCGCCTCTTCGAGCAAGTCTACGGATATCTCCATTTGTAATATGCTATCCCCCCTTCTTTTCTTTATTCATTTTACTTTTATGTCTTTTGGCACCTGCTAGCTTACCTTATCCCATTCTTTTGCCCTTTTGGGTGTCCATCTTTAATGATTAATTTAAATTTAAATAAAAATTAGCGCTAATTATTTTATTATATACAACTTATATAATCATTTTTATAATATTTATAAATAATCATCAGCTAAAATATTTCATGTATCTAAAAATAACATCATCCTAAACAAATAGATCATAATTCATTAATTCTAATACTTCCTATTCCATTTCATTCATTAATCTCAATGATATTCCACCTATCTTAGCAAAATATTTATTTCCATATTTACGATCATTCCAAAATTTTATTGAAATTACTAGTAACACTAATGTGAGACTATATAAACTAGCCTAATCTAACCATAAATGTTCATTTTTGTTAGTAAATCTATCAAGATAAATTAACACTATTGCTTAATATTGAATTGAACAATCACTATAAAGTAGAAGACGTTTCAAATAATCACAATAACCAATTTAAGGATGACTTCTCTATGAAAATTTACAAATTTAACCACAAGAATTCCATCTATATATTATTTAACCACTTAATTTTATAAACATTTCAGACATCTAGTCTACATCGTAGTCTAGAGCTGAAGTCATCTTTTCTTTGATTGATAAATTATTTTTTTTTTAATTATAATTAATGATCAATAATATTTCTTTAATTATTTAAGATTTTTTACATCTTATTAAATATATTTCATAGTTTCTATCATTTATTTATGCTTTCATTAGAATTATCATTCCAAAAGCAATGCTAATCCTAGCGAAGTCTACTCAAACAAATAGTTCATGATCCTAAATATCCCAATAATAAACTTTTAAAAAAGAATGCAAATTATTATATCCATTCCTCAAAAGTTGCTTATTTGATCTGATCTGAGAGTTTGAATGAATTAAATTGTAGAATTCACACTTTTTCAGTAAAAGCTTTTCATTCCTTTACAAATTTTTAAGTATTTTTCTCTTTCCATCTTATAATCTAAATAATAAAAAGATTATTGCTTATATATAATAAATTCAAGTTAATTCAAGATCTTTAAGTATAGCCAACCCATTTTAACATGTTTTCTTTTCTTTACTTCTGCTTCTACTTCTACTTGGTTTTTACAAAATAGTATTCTTATTATCCTCAGGGCCTTTGTTTAATAATTGAGTTGGAGCTAACTAATCTAGTAAATTGGAATGCTAAGGTAAAAATTGGCTGATGTTAAAATTTAATGGCAAATGGTTTTTAGCTGATATTAAATTCCTATTTTACATCTGGCTTCTTGAACCTATATTCTATTTCCTTTTATTTCACTATTATTCATTTCCTTAATAGCTCTACTGGCATGTAAATTATTTCTGTATTAAATAAATGCATAGAGATCATCCTTTACACTAATATCTTCAATAAATCCAAATTATCCAAAATTCAAAATTAAATCCATTTTCTTCAAATTACCAATCTTTCCTATTCAATTTTGATCATAAATATGTACCTATATAAATACGATTACTGGAACTCACAACTTCATCATAAGTTTTCTAGAGATCTACTTTCAAAGTTTCACCTTTGCAGTTCTTCTCGTTCATATACAAAATTGCTTCAGTAGCGCATTGTTATGTTGGATATTCAATCAATGCATATGTCTCTTTAAATATTATATCTAATATCTTTCCAAACCTATTAAAGATCTCAACTAATTCTTAACTAGTGAATTTGTGATTTAAATTTCCTACATAGATCTTACGAGTAGATGATGGTAATGCTTCCTTTAATAAGTCTTCCTGTTTCATTAATGCCTTCGAAAATTAGACTACTATTCTATTATTACAAACAGATCTTCCATCTAATTCATACTAAGCCATTCGAGCATCACTCTCATAGTAATATTCTACAAAGCAAAAGCTATCCTTATCCTCAAAGCTTTTTATTAATCCATACTGAATTAACAACTTATATATTTCCTACTTATTCACCTCTTTAACCTTACCTATATACAATTTTTACATTTTAATAATACTATTATTACAATATTACTTTAATCATCAAATTAATTTAGAAGAAAATTTTTACTTTTGATTTAACAGCTTAATCAAATGCTATGTACCTGCATTTAATTAGATTATTGTATATTATATTTTTATATTTTTAAAATTCGGAAGGATAATATAATTTTTTTCAATCTTGCAAGAGATTTTAAAGGATTAAAAATAGAATATTTAATAGATCTAGATCTGATAGTAGTTTTTTATAAATGTACAAGATGGTATTCAATAAATTTTGCATAATTTACTCAAGCAAACTAAAAAAAGTTATTCTCATATTTATGGAATAAATTTCCACAATTGTAATTCTAGAAGATAAAGTAATTTAAGAAGGATATTTTATCCTATTAAATTTAAGGAATATTTTCTAAAGATCATCATATATATTAAAAACCAATTACTCTTTTTATATTAAATAACTTGAAACTAAGAAAAGTAAAGTAAGATTTCATTTTATGTCAAGAATCTGTCAAGAATCTTTTTTCAGATATATTGAATGTTTAAAAATGAATTTTAAATTATATTATTAATGTTATAAATCCTTCTAAATTATTATTTTATTGATATTATTAATTCTCCAGAAATAATTATTCATTTATACTAATCTAATTGATTAATCTATAATAAAAATAATCGTCGGAAATATAGTTTTATCTTTCTTTTTTATTTAGAGAACAATTAATAAAATAGCTAAACAATATTTAACATTTATTCATTACACTTTAAAAAAAATGAGATTGTTTTTTTCTCATTATTAAACAAAATTGCATCTCTATTAAATGTTTGTTAATAATTACCATCAGGATGATAATAATTATTATTATAAACCACTCAGCATACCTAAATTCATAGGTTATAGAACTGTTGTCTTATTCAAATATGAAAAAAAATCTTTTAATATTAAAAGTACAATATAATCTCCTTCCATTGAAAGCTATTTCATTTTATTTCTCTTAAAGAATTTCTCCATTTCCAATAAAACTTCATACTTAATGGTGGATACAAATTTTTAGGACTGTATTCTATCCAGCAAGAGAGAAAGGTTTGAAAAAATTAGACGGAAAAAAAAATAAATAAAATCAAAGCAACCAAAGCCCCTCAAATTAAATTTTATCATGTAAATCTTGTAATAATCCATTTTCACTTTGCCTGTTATTAGAAAAAAAAAATCTTGGCTCAAAGAAAATAGAAACGCTTCCAAAAAATCGAATTGATAAAATTAAAAAAAATATTTACTTCTATTATTTCCTAAGTATAAACTAATGATAGATTGCTTAAAAAAAACTAAAATTATAACTACAATAAAGAAAAAAAAGATTAATTACTCGACTTTATGTTAATTATAAAGTTGCTTGTACAATTAGTTTGAATTTTCGAAATTTAATTATTAATTTGTTTAACTCTAATACTCCTCAATATTTTTTACGCAGAATTCGCCATAGTTTAATCTATATTTTTAATCGTTTTTAGATTAAGATATATTTTTATGAACCACCTCTACTAATTTAAAAGATCAGATAATCCGTCATTAATACGCTGAATATTTTATTTAGAATTGATAATCTAAAAATAAAGCATGAGATATTTGTTATTAAAATATATGAATATTTATACATTGAAATTTGAGGAAACTACTCTTGAAAACTCCTATCGATTATATAAATTTAATTCATGGTAAAAACCTATTCTCATATACACTTACGTTTTATCAACAATTATAGTTGGCAGCAAACTGATATATGAAATAGTTTAACATGATTATAATTATTTGATCCATAAAGCAGCCATACTTGTAATAGTAATGTTGATGTGCCTCCTTTTTAAACAATTTAAGAAGTTTCCCAATTTAACTTTATTAATAATCAACTTCATGCTTATATCACTTGAAATTGAACCTAGCTATGAAAATACTTATTATTAAGGATATCTATTTGGTTGTAATTAAATGCTTACGCATGCAATTTTATTTATGGGTTCTGATTTTTTAGTTGGATTGTTAACCAACTTTCTTTTATCAATAACGCGAGTAGCTATTACTTTCATAAATGAAGATTTTATAACATTTCAATAATATCTCTACACGGTATTGATAACTTTTGGAATTTCAGGCTTATTATATTAATCAGAGTTATATCAAAGAAGATCTTATTTATATTAAACAAAAGACACCACTTGGGGTATTATTAAATATTTGATAATTAGAAAAAATATTACCGTTTGTAATTTGCAAGCCTTTTCTAATTTTCAAATTTGATAAGGATTCTTTTTCTTTTTAATAAATTGCAATCAATAAATCATTGACAGAGAGCTAAGAAATGCAATTTGATTCTGTTGGTGAATTTCTTAAGGAGTGTAAATATGAAAAATTTACACTATAAAAATATTTATTTCAAAAATATTAAAAGTTCAATACTTTAGTAAATAAAATAGATTGTTAAAAATTAGAGATTCAATATAAAAAAAGCAGAATGAAAATCAAATTATTAATTTATTTTGTTGATACAATTAGATTTATGATCGTTATTGAAGCAGCAGATTAAGCTTTTATTGATTTAAAATTTAAATACAAAAACCACCTAAATGAAATCACTTAAAAGTATAATAATTAATTAAAGAAACTTGCTAAATTATTAAATAAAAGCCTAAAAAAATGCAAAATGTAAACGATTAGTGAAGTATCAATTTCTGTTCTTGAATTTCGAATTTTGTAATCTTTTAGAAATACAAAATTAATCAGAATCAATATGTCATAGCTATTTCAAAAATTTAATCAAATCTTTCATGTCAAATATAAATATAAAATATACTTCCATGCGAAATAAGAGTATATCATTTTTACATACAAACCAGAACTATACTATTTTATAATATCAATAATTAGATAATCTCATAGAACATCATTGATATCATTTATTATTGATTAAAATTAGGAAGCATAGGCTCCATAATTATCAATTTCAGGTATTGATAAATTGCCTGAAGACTAACAATTTTAATATTGCCATAGATTAGTTTTTGAAAAGCACATATAAGTTTTAAATTGTAAATATATTTTTTATTTATGATTAGCTCATTTTTGGATCTTCAAAGAGGTCCACTCTTCGTTTAATTAAATCTATACTTTTGATAACATTTCAAATGATCAATTTAATTTGTTAAACTAATAATTTTGAGAATCATAATTCATATTTATTTTATTGATGATAAATAATTTAAAATGCTATTTTGATGTTTATATAAAATTCTTTACAAACTCTCACAGAGGATAAGCCAAACAACTTATTATATAAAAATAAATAGTTTATTGATTAATTTATTTAACGGCCAATTACACCATAATAATTCTTTAAAATAAAACTATTTTTGTAAATATCAAGGAAAATGAAGCAAAATTGAGATTGTTATAAATAGTATTAAATGATAGTATAATGAAAGGGAAATTGATAAAAAATTGATGAAAGAATGAGATAATATAAGTAACTCATTGAAACAAATAAATCATTATATAAATTGTATTAAAAATGACTTAGGTGATAATTCTTAAAAAGAAGCTAACTTAATATTGAAAAAGAGCAAAATCCAGAAATCATTTGATCCTTTCTAAAAAGGCTTTAACGCTTTTTACATTTGTTTGATGACAAAAATGAATATATATTAAGAAGAATAGATTAGATTTTAGAGTGTATGATAATGGTATTTGAAAATATGTGTTTTTTGGAATAAGTTAGAGAACATAATAAAACGGAGTTATAAGTAATATATTGAAAATAAATCTGATAGAATTTGAGAAGTTATTTGGAAAACAGCCAGAAAAATATATTCAGGATTTGAAAAAGTTGACTTATACATATTTATAAGTAGATATTTAGCAAGCTATAAATTTACATATAAAGCCCTTTCAATAATAGCATATATGAATGAAAATAATTTTTAATTATATTTAAAAACAGCATCAGAACTATCGACAATTAAAAAGGGTTATAAAAATATATGGAAATACTGATGTTGAATTAACTGTTTATTTTTATATAGTGATGAGTCATTTATTTTTTGAGACTAAGAATTAGATAAAATAGAAATTTCATTTTTTAGAAGCATTTAAAGTATATTTGAGTAAAAACTCCAAGCTTATTAAAAATATTATTGCTTAATAATGTTTAATATTGAGAAGCAAACATAGATTTAATTTTTTCAATATTCTAATTGCTTAATTAGATTAAGAATTCAGAATGTTATAGAAGAAAAATATTATAAATATAAACTAATTAATATAGAAAGGAATAAGTGAATTTAAAAACATAGTAATAACTTTGATTAAATTTTAAATTAGTAAACTTGATTGTACAATTAAAAAATTGACTTAATATTTTGTTGATTTCACCTAACAGCTAAATTAAAATAGTCTGAAGAAAGGTGGTATAAAGTTAATTGAAGGATTTCCTGAGCACTATCATTTGTTCAAAGCTTGGAGATAAAAATGATTATAAAATGAGAATTGGTTATAATTTTATTATATTATTTAATGATGTCATAAATATAAGATAATATTTAGTGTTCAAAATTGATTAATTATGAATAAGTATACTCTATAATTTAGAGATGCCACAACTGAAAGTAAATTTAGATAATAAGCTGCCGATAGTGTTTAAATACCTACTTTTAAATTTTGTGCATACTCTTCCATTTTATACTTTGTGGTTTCTTTGATATTCCAAATAATTAAGCTTGATGTTCGAACCATAATCACAAGAGTGATAGCAGTAATTATGCTCATGATAACTTTATTAATTGTAAAAAAAAATAAAGGCTAAGTAAATAAGGGGCTCGTTATAATTAATTTATTGATTGCAGCATTTGAGTATGAGCAAGATGATTCTTATGATGAATTGAATTATTACCTTTATGGATGTAATACTATGCTTATTCACACAATAATAATTTTTACTTAAAGTTTCAATTATGCTGTGGTGTCCAACTTTGCTATGTTAGTTATAAGATTATCTGTCACTGGTCTTTATACAAAAATTAGTTATATATAATTAGTGGTTGCATTTATAACTACCTTTGGCTTTATTATTATTTTATATTAGTCTGAAAAATTTTAAAGATCTTCATTTTTGATGACTTTAAAAGATAATTCATGGGGTAAATAAAATTATTATTTTAGAAATTATGCTGCCATTTATTTTAACAAAACCATTTCTTGTGTTTACTTTTGACCAAGATTAATTTTCATATTAATTAAAAATGATTAATAAATTGGGTTTTCCTTTTGAGAATAATAATATTGTTCATTAATTTTTAAAAGATGCCAAATATGGAAACTCAACTTTATAGGAATATATTTATTTCTAAATAATATCTTGTAATCCTTCTTCATTTTAGCCTTTTGTTTAAGAATTACAAATTATATTTAAAAAGAAAAAAATATAATTATTGATTTCAGGTTGCTATTTGGGACAGCCTAATTTTATTATCGTATTTTAATCAGAGGATAAGGATATTAGACAGATGCAAAAATTATTTTATTAATAACATTAAATGTACTTGAAATATTTTTTAAAACATATTCGACAAACATGCAAGTTTTTAAAGTCTATTGTTGAGCAAAATTAAATAAATTTAGCAATTAAATTGTTAATATCTCATAAACAAAGTTTACTATTTGAAGATTAAAACTTAAAGAAATTGAAAAACATCAATCCACACAAAACAATAGATAAATTATGTAATTATTTTAGGAGAATTAATTTTAAAATTAAATTCACAAATACAAACTTTGATGAAATTCTTACAATAAAACCTTGTTTTTTAATGTTTTTATATGAGATTTTTAAAAATATGGATAGGAATCAAATTTATCATTTAAAATCTTTTTAATCAAATAAACAATACATTATTTTTTTGATAGGAATGACAGAATATCCAAAAACGAACTTGTTTTAATTTTGTACAAAATGTTTAATTGAATAAATAGTTGAAAAAGATAATAGTATAAAATTAAATAAATTAGGTTTGTAATTTGTATTTTTGGATACTCCTTTAATTTCATATTATAAATCAAATATAAAAGCATTTGCCAATCCGTATGAATGACGTCAGAAAAATATTTGTAAATTAACTTTTTGTATATAATTTCTATAATAAATAAGGAAAAATAGTATGTAAATTCTAATACAAATCATTAGAAGAGGTATATGGAGTAAATATTTCTCAAGATTTGGAAAGATGCTCTTTGAAATGTACTTGAATTGGTTCGAATTATTTCAATTTAGCTTCCAGATTTCCTTCATCATTGAGATCATCACCAAAATCATCAAATTAAAAATCACTTTATTTTTATTTTGGTAGTTTTTTTTATATTTCTAAATCTTCAAAATCCTAAAATTATCCTATTTTTTATAAATGATTTTCCTTTTTTTTAGTTTAACCAGTCTATTATTTCATTAATGAGGATTCTCGTGAAAAAGAACTTTACCTTGAATTTTATCTAGAACGACTTAATTCAATAATCATATAAAATACCCATTTGATTTTGAGGTAAATCTACCGCCTATCTATTGAATAACAGATGGCACATAATTTAACATGACTGAGGATTATTAACTAAGATTTGATTCACAATTTTTATTTTTTTTTTCAGATTTATCAATTTTAAAGATTTCATCTTATCCAATTTCAAATTCTTTGCCTGATAATCTTGGTTATTATCCATCTGAAGACTTAGTTGAAGTAGTTGATTGATCATTCCAATCAAATTTTCTATCTAATTAAAATCCTTATTATTTAGCAATCTTTTAAAATAAACCAAATAAATATTTATAATCTGGATTTGAGTCAAATTTAAGTTTTTAAACATAATCCATGTATCTTTAAATTTCAGTCGGTAAACCTTTACATAAATCTTTAGTTTCAAGTTCCATTTTAAGTTTACCAACTAATTTCGTTTTTTCTTTATCAGAAGATGAAGTAATATTTTGCCATGGTAAATTGCCTAAAAATAGGATCGAAATTACCTTTTAGAAGATAAATAAAGACATATCCCAAACTTTCTAAATCATCGCGTCTTGATAATTCATATCCTTTGTGTGCTGGAATACTTGCATATCTCGTAGTACCCATGAATGGTTTTTATTCTTAAAATGGACTAGGATTAATATATAATAAAGATTACATATGTTATCCATTAAGTTTGAATTTTTTAGAAATACCAAAATCTACTATATAAACTGTATTAGTATCATTGCTTCTTCCCATAAGAATATTTTCTGGTTTTATATCTCTATGAATTACACCTCTTAAATTTTGAAGAAAATAGATTACCTCTTATGAACCTCTTCAATTATATTTAATAATTGTTCTGCCAAATTACAAATACATTTCATAGAAAACTTTCGATAACGTTTTAAATAATGCGAGAGATCTCTACCTAATAATTGCATGGCCATACAATTTGAGTTATATTCATTTCCATACCAATATAATTTAGGAATGCCTTCATATAATTTAATTTATTTACCTTAAATTCCTCTTAATTCTTCAATTATTTATATTTCTCTTTCTAAACTCAATAAATTGCCATTTTCTTTTTCTACTTTAATAGCTACATATTCTCGAGAAACTTTATCTTAACAAATATAGACAACTCCAAAAGATCCTTTTTATATAATGAAATGCTACCTGCACTTAGTTTCTCTTTTTAGACAAACCTTCCATAATAAATGCGATTTTTCTCTTGTTATTACATTAATAATATAAACTTATAATATTTATTAATGTTTCTCATTTTTATGAGAGTCCTTTAGCTTTTGGATAGTTCTATTCTTGTAAATTAACACTCTTTTTGGCAGATTCAATTCTTTTAGATGAAGGTCTCTTTTTGGCTGATTAAGGTTTCTTAGCAGATTGTAATCTCTTTTAAACTTTCTTTTTTTCTTATGGTGCTAATTATTCTTCCCTTATCAGTCCCTCTTCTGTATAAGCAAAATAAACATTAGGATGATTGAGTAATTCTTGTAACTTTTCTTCACTATTAATTTAATCAGTAGCATTAATTTATTATTATTCTTAAAGTGCTTGCTAAATTTAAGTTTTAGTCATTTTTCCTGAATAATCTAATCCTTAAATAGTCCATGCTTCAGCTGGTTCATTATAGAAAGCAAGCATTTACATAGTTTCTAAAAATTTAGGGGGAATAAAATAATCAAGTATAAATTGTTTTAATTTAACCTCTTATAATATTTCTCTTTTTCTCATTTATAGATCTTCAATTTCTTTAGCCATAAATTCATCTGTTTCTTTATTTTCAAATTCTAATTAACGAGTCTTTTATTAAAGTGTTTTAATTCTTCTAGTTTTATCTTCCAATTCTTCCTTTATGGAATTATATTTAGTTTATAATTCTAAATTGAATTCTTCTTTCTTTTATAATTCTAAAGATCTTTTTGCAGCTTCAGCTTTTTCTTTTTCAATCAATTTTCTTGCTTCTTCTAATTCTTTTTCTTTTCTTCTTGCTTCCTCTACTTCAGTATGACCAATAACTAATTTTTATTCCATTTTTTGAATAGTTTTAATCAATTTTTATTATGATTCTCGAGCATTATTTGCTTATTCTTCTTTTTCTTATAATTACTATTAAGAATATTTAATATTATTACTTTTAATAATTTCATTTTTTCTTCTTCACCTAAATTTTTCTATTAATCAATTTTTCTTCTTTCTTCTTCAATTTTCTTTCTTAATTCTTCTTTTTCTCTCTCAATTATATTTTCAGCTTCTTTAATTTTATCTACATTTTTAACTTTAACAACCTTTTAAACTAAAACTTCTTATCCAGAATTCATCATACCTCCTCCACCACCTTCTATTGAAGCTTCTAATTATTATTTTAATCTAAAAGATATGAAAAATATTTATACTTTAAAATTTCTTCTTAAAATTATCTAATTTAAGCATCTTTTGGATCTTCATTAATTTTAGGTTCATTTTTAATCTACTTTGCTCTATGAGCATATCTTAATGTTGATATAGTTTCATCAAAATTATAATCAGCTGGACCAATATTTGCAATCATTACTGTTTTAGTATTACCTCCTAAAGAATCTTATAAAAGTCGAGTTAATTTAGAATCTCTATAAGGAATATGTTATGATTTATTATCAACCAATGCACTTATAACATTACCTAAAGTTGTTAATGATTAATTTATATTAATAGCTTCTTTTAATCTATCTCCAGTAGCATGAGTTTTACTTTATCTTTCACTACCTGCTAAATCTACTAAATTTAATTTTCCTACCGTCACATGACTCTATCCTTATACCATTTCATTAGTTTCTACTATTATTTAAAATAAAGAATGTGAACGTGATGAATCTTAATTCATAGCTGTTGCACCTACTGCTCTATTTTCTCTACCATGTAATAATTTCTCTCTCATTTCTTAAGGACTCTCTATCATAAACTTACTTAAATCTTTTATATAAACTCCTGTATCTGGATTCTCACGAATTTCTAATTTGTTTTTTATATTCTTTGATAATAAATCTCGAATCTCTTCATTATATAATTCCAAAAATGAAACTTTTACTAAAAATTATTTATTCTTTGCCATATTTTCTATTCTTTCAAATATATGATCAAATGTTCTAGGTATTATACCTCTTAATGTTGGTGGATCATCCTTACCTTCCATTGTATGTGTTTTTCCTGTCCCTGTTTAACCATAGGCAAATATTGTTCCATTATATCCTTCTAATACACTTTCAACTATTGGAGATGCTGTTGAATTATAAACATTTTCTTAATGAGATTAAGTGTCAAATATTTAATCAAAAGTAAATTATTTTGGTACTTCATCCACTATTTTTGGATTTCTTACTGTTACCTACCCATTCTTTGTGTCCATATTTACTATACAAACGCGTCCATCTTTTTTTTCTGTCTCATTTAATGGACGACAACGAATAACCACTCTTACACATTCAAATTTCTTACTCATTATATATAATAGTATTAATAAATTTATAATATATTCTTATTATTATTATTATATCTCTTATATTTTGATCTCTAAATAATATACAATTATATATATATTAAATATATTAAAATATCCAATAACAAGGCATTTAAATACTAAATAATATTACTAATATCGTTGTCGGCCATACTAAGCCTAAAGCACCGGATCCCATTCGAACTCCGAAGTTAAGCGGCTTAAGGCGAGGTTAGTACTAAGGTGGGGGACCGCTTGGGAAGTCCTCGTGTTGACAACCCTTTTTTTTATTTTAATTAAATTTTTATAATACTCCTTATTTTTTTTGTGATTCATGAATTTTATTACTAACACATACTCCATATTTTTAATCTTAGTCTAAAAATAGATTTGATTAGGTTTTACATATTAAAGCCTTATCTCATCCATAATTAATGTTTTTGTAATCATTCATATCACTCTTAATAATATTTCTAGGTTGAATATTAAATATTAATTTATACAAAAACCTATACTTTCATTTCATCCTTTTATTATGGGCTGTTCCATTCAAAAAAAAAAGCTTCCATTATCTCAATAAACTATAAATGTATATTGAAATTATTATAACCACAGCTCTCTGATGTAACTCAAACTCCTTAATCTTCATAGGATGATAATGATAGATAATAAAATTTGAACACTCTTAAATCACTTTTGAGAAACTCTAATTTTGCTATATCATAGACCAAATAAACTAATTGTAGAAAAAGAGCTATTCACATCTAAAAGTAATGATTTTCGTTTTTATGTTTATGTTTATGCTTATTTTGCTTATTTCATTTTACACTTCCATCATTCAATATTATTATAACCATAAGATCACCATTACAAATGAACATAACTACCATCCCTTCTTATTATTTTCGTATTATTCTCTTCTACCAATTCATACAATCGTTATATACTTATAAATATCTATTTTATATGCTAAAAAAATTAAGAAATGATATCAAAACTGCAGAGTTGATCCAAATATATCCTGCTAGATGATCAATCTCAAATAATTCCTCACTTAGCCTAATTTTTACAGAAAAACGTTCTTTATGGCATAATTACATAAATACAAAATACATTACTTCATGTTCAATAATTACCAATGATATAAAGCCTTAAAAATAGAATTACAAAGTCATATTATAAAATAATTTTGAAATAAAACTCATAAATTTGAATATTTTTAATTTTTATTAACTTTATTTCTTTTATTATATATATATAATCAAATATCAATAAATTCGCTTGCTTAAAATGAATATTGTCTCAATTTTATTTTTATGTTGTATAAATAATCTATTAAAAGTTCATTTTTCCAATGCTATAATAGCTTTATCAATTTTTGATCCATTTAAGAATATATTGTAACATAAAAATTGAGAGATTGAAAATTATGCTACAAATATTTGTAATCCAAACATACATCTAACAATCGAATATGATCAAATATCAGTTAATATATTTATTCATTTTTTTCTGTGTTATTTTCTAAGAATGAATCCAATATTTTCCAATCGTTTTACAATTAATCAAATACTTGATTAGATACTTTTTAAGTGTTTTCTGTTTTTGATTTGAAAAAGCTTAAATTCCAATTTTATTACTTTTATTATTTAAATTACAATTTATCAATAGCCTCAACATAATGGTTTTTAAATTTTATTAAGTTCTATTTTAACTTATCTAATTAAGTAAATTAATATTATTTATCAATAATTTCAGAAAGATTTGCAAATTCTAAACATTATTTTATTTATTTCTCATATTTGGTAATTATTTTTACCTCATCAAAAATTGGATTTTAAAGAGTGATGAAATACTATCGATATTTTGAGGAAATTGTTTTAATTAGGAAATCTGAAATATCTATTTTGATATAATCAAAATATGTAAGGAATCCAATTAGGATATTAATCATTTCACTTTATTTATTGATATGATGATTCGATTTTAGAATAATATTTTCATTTTAAATAAAGACTTAAATATTGTTTGATTGAAAGAGGATTTATTCAGCAATTTGTTCTTCTGGTTGAATTAATTCTAATTGATTAAGAATTAACTATTAAAATTTGTGAATCATTGTTTAATATAATTCTGGCAATAAAATGCAATTACTTAAAATCCACTAAACACTTTGAATTGGCATTATTGATAGTGACCAATTAGATATTTCATGTTGAGAATGATAATCTAAATTTTTTACGTGTTTTTCAAATTGTTCAATACAGCTTTAATAGAATGTAGATTCTTTATGAGGGATTTAATCAATTAATTATTTGAATTCAATTATTAGCTTTGAGGATAATTTGTCTTTTCTAATCAATTCTTGATGATCAAAAATTTTAGTTAATATTTATATTTCATCATGGGTTAATTAAGAATGGTAATCGATAGTTGGTAATTATGGAATTTGATTGAGTGCCTATAATAATGGGGTTAGATCAATATTTTCATGAAGTCTTTTGTGAAATTCTTCAATCATTATTATAAATAATATTATATAAAATTTCTATTATTAATTATTATTTTATTCTAAGACTAAATTAGTAATAATTGGATTAGGAAGATTTTAGGAATAGTAAGATTTAAAATAATATGGAGCATAATAAATAGGAAAAATGTTTGAATTATATGTTTAATAGAAAAAAATAATCGTTTTTATATAATTTAATGAAATAATTTATCTTGATTTGTATACTAACAATAAGTTTGGTTTAAGCAGATCTTCCTGTTCATTGTTTAAAACATTAGATAACTGGCAAATGGAAAATGGAAGTTGGTTAGGTAAAAATGAAAGGAATGGGTTCAGTTCCATGTGGACATCATGTTCCAGATTCATAAGAATCATCTTATTAAGCAGGTTGGGATGAGTTTAAAGCAGTGAATACATTTGAAGTGAACTTGAGCAATGATTACAGCGTTTAAGATAAGGATAGAAAAACAAGTGGATAATGGACTATGGTTTATGATGAAGGATTTGAAGTAGAACATAATGGAGTGAAATATTTTGCATTTTCAAAATATGGTCCAAATGGATCTGATTATAAGTCATATTGTGGTGAGACTTTAATAGGTTGGTATAATAATTTAAAGACAGGAGAGAAGGGTTGTTATAAAGCAAAGAAAACAGATGGAGATGTAGAAGCAACAGATTCTTATTAATTAATTAGTGTAGTATAACCAGAATTTATTCAGAAAAGCACAAGACATGGAGATAGAGTAAAATTACATAAGAATTTTAATAATCATTAAGAGGCAGTAGAAAAGTTGAATAGTATACCAAAAACATGGAAGGCTAAGGCATATGATAACTTTGAAGGTAAATCAATGTTGGAATTGAATAAGATGGCAGGGAGAAGAAAGCATTTTTAAGGTAAAACAATTAAGAAGAGTTCATTTACATAATTAAAGAGTGGTGGTGATGTTTCTGGTTTACCAAAGTCATTTAGTTTAGAATAATATTTAGATGCTCCTAGATAATAAAAGTAATGTGGATCATGTTATGCTATATCAACAATGGAAATGTTATCAGCAAGATTAAAAATGAAAGGTGAATAGGTAACATTGTCTCCATAATATTCAGTGGATTGTAATTATTTTAATTAGGGATGTGATGGAGGTTATCCATTTTTGGTTGAGAAATTTGCATCTGAATAATATTTAGTAACAGAAGAATAATATCCATATAAAGGAGATGTAGGAACTTGTAAAAAGATAGATTTTTCATAATAATAGAAAGTTTATGGGGCAAAGAATTATAGATATATAGGAGGAGGATATGGATTAAGTAATGAAAGAGATATAATGATGGAATTATTTACAAATGGTCCAGTAATTATGAATTTTGAACCATCATATGATTTTATGTATTATGAGAGTGGTATATATCATTCAGTTGCTGAACATGATTGGTCTACTTAAGATCGTCCAGAATGGGTATATAAAATTATATTAATAATAAATAGGAAAAAGTAGATCATTCAGTATTATGTTATGGTTGGGGAGAAGAGAATGGAGTTAAATTTTGGTTATTATAAAATAGTTGGGGTAGTTAATGGGGAGAAAATGGAAATTTTAGGTAAATATTTTAAATAATATTATTTTTAGAATGAAAAGAGGAGTTGATGAATCAGCTATTGAAAGTATGGCAGAAGCAGCTGATCCAGTAAT
>CAJJDN010000013.1:49440-86206 GCA_905182985.1 Paramecium sonneborni | reverse complement strand
TGCATCTGAATAATATTTAGTAACAGAAGAATAATATCCATATAAAGGAGATGTAGGAACTTGTAAAAAGATAGATTTTTCATAATAATAAAAAGTTTATGGGGCAAAGAATTATAGATATATAGGAGGAGGATATGGATTAAGTAATGAAAGAGATATAATGATGGAATTATTTACAAATGGTCCAGTAATTATGAATTTTGAACCATCATATGATTTTATGTATTATGAGAGTGGTATATATCATTCAGTTGCTGAACATGATTGGTCTACTTAAGATCGTCCAGAATGGGTATATAAAATTATATTAATAATAAATAGGAAAAAGTAGATCATTCAGTATTATGTTATGGTTGGGGAGAAGAGAATGGAGTTAAATTTTGGTTATTATAAAATAGTTGGGGTAGTTAATGGGGAGAAAATGGAAATTTTAGGTAAATATTTTAAATAATATTATTTTTAGAATGAAAAGAGGAGTTGATGAATCAGCTATTGAAAGTATGGCAGAAGCAGCTGATCCAGTAATATACTCAAGATCTAATAGTGAATTTATAGAATTAAATAAAGAATCAAATTTAAGAAGAAAATGATATTTATTATTGTATTTATAAATATATGTTAAAAATATATTATTTTCAATCAATAATTAATAATTTATTAAATTCATTTACATAATATGTCTATGCTAAATTACAAAATTCTTAATATCTACCTAATTCATTGATTATTAATGTATCATTTATGGTGCTTTTTTGTTATTAAATTTTTATTAACAAATTTGACATCATTATTCCTATCATTTAGTGGATTAATCTCTTTTTTTTCATTCTTTTAAATATTAATATCTTTATTCATTTAATATATCTTCATGGTTCTCTTCAATAA
The DNA here is from genome assembly GCA_905182985.1 of Paramecium sonneborni. NCBI lineage: Eukaryota > Ciliophora > Oligohymenophorea > Peniculida > Parameciidae > Paramecium > Paramecium sonneborni. The sequence goes on along the minus strand of CAJJDN010000013.1, from coordinate 85,321 downwards.
ATTTATTGATAAATATCTATAGCTTCTTCAGATTAATATTTTGGAATTTCAATATCTTTAACAGTAGCCAATTCAAAATTTTATTTATTTGTTTAACTAATTAAAGGAGGTCTACCAATATCATATCAAATAATAATGTCCACCAATAATAAAATTTTGTATAAATTTCTTCAAAGTTGATTTTTGGAGCCTTATATTCACAAGTTCCACAAATACTCTTAACAAACTTATCACCCATGCTACATATTTTTCATAAAACAAAAGCATATAATTTTAAATGTCCATTTGAGTCTAACAAAATATTTTCTGGTTTTAAATCTCTATATATAATTTTCTTTTTAATGTAAATAATCTCATCCTACTAAAATTTCTGCTGCATAGAACTTCATCTTTCTTTCTGTCATTCTACTTTTTAATTTGAAATGATAGAATAGTTCTCCTTCTGATACAAATTTCATTATCAAATATATTTTGCCTTACTCTAAATCAGGTAATAAAATTATGATTGATCATTTTTAAAATCTTTCTTTCTATTTAAATATGTTTTTTTCTGTGAATTTTTTTCACTGCCCTCTTTATTAACATTTTGATTGCATTTATATAATTTTAGAGAAACAGTATGTTAAACTAAAATTACTTTTCCATAAGTTGCCTTTTCCTAATTCTTAAATTAAATAAAGTAATAACTCTTATTTTATCTTTTATTATATTCTCTTAATACTCTTAACATTATGAATTAACTTAATGAGATCTTTTAGCTTTCTTAATCTTATTAAGGAAACTAAGAATACATTTCTTCATCTTCATCTTCCTCCTTTTCATCTCTTTTGTCTATTGAATTAGATTTTTCTTCTACTTATAGCCGTTCTTTTAAGCATATGGATCCCATATTTAATTATATTTTAATATTACCAGCGCCAATCAATTAAATTTAAAAAAATTTGAGTTATGATTTACTCTCTACTCTAGTCACATCTACATAATGAACTTCTTGGATCCAAAAATCCATTCACTGAGTTTTAATTACTCAATGTTTCCGATAATATCTACTAAGATACAAAAGAATTCAAATATTTCATTGACATTGAATATAAATCACAATCAATCCTCATTATTCAATCCTATCAATTTGAATATCAATTCAACTTTGAAACGAATGCTGTTGAATTACTTAATTGTATTATTCAAAAAGTCAATGATGAATAAACTACTATTTCTATTAATTTACTATAATACCAACATCCAATCCCAACTTTACTAATTAAAAAAGCTTTCATAAAAAAATAAACACCTCATCCAGCACTTCAACCTCATTAAATTCACTCCATAATTTCATAAAATTCAAAATTTTAAAAAAACGATGTTACTTTCTCAAATTTAGACATCATTTAAAGAATTCAAGATATTTCTTATAGATAATCTCCTTAAGAAAAACCAACTAAAAAAAGAGCTAAAGTTGAAAAACCTTAACCAATAGATATTGATTCAATTAAATTGGCTAAAGTTTAAGAGACTGTAGATTAAAAAACTAAACAAGAAATAAATGTAAATAAACAATTGTTCAAATAATAACAAAAAAAGAAAGAAGAAACCAATTAAAATCATTAATTAAAATCTTTGGTTAAAAAACTTGATATTCCAGAAAAATGGAAATAAGTTTCATAGGAATTTAGTGAATCGCATAAAAAAGTTTGGGATATTAAATATTATGAAAAATTAATGTTATTGACTGAAGCTATTTCAAAAAGTATTAAATATTTATTAATACCTTTAGAGTTCTTTTATTAACACATATTTAAAGAATGCATAGAGGAAGAATATTAAAAGAGATTCATTAAATATGCTTTACCTCCTGATTTGAATGATCATTCTATAGTAAAAAAGAGAAAAATCTATAGTAAAGATGTTGTTTGTGCTCTTTTAGAATGAAATTTTTATAATTTATATATATATATATATTAAAATTATGGATTAATTGTTAATTTCAGATGAAGTAATCGATACCACAAATATCAAAATTGTTGTTCTTGGATATGAAGGAGTAGGAAAATCAAGTATTATCAATTAATTATGTAATAAACAATTTGATACTGAAATTAAATCTACAACATGTTATAAAATAGATAAAGCTGAATATAGAATAAATGATTAATAATACACATTAATCTTTTGGGATTGTGGTTCTTATCATAATTAATCTTATTAAGATGTGAAAAAGGTACCTTGTAGTTAATTTAGGCATTTTTTAGAGGTTCTTTATTTGCATTCATTGTAATTGATGTAACTTGTACTGATGATTTAAGAAGTGCAATATAATATTGGGATTAAGAATGTGAAGATTATAATGTGTTTACAAAATATGTACTTATCAATAAAATGGATTTGATTGATGATATAGATTTTGTAAATTACAATAAAACAATATCAATTGGCTAAACATTAGAAGAAGATGATGATGAAATTAAAATTTAAATGATTAATTAGAATATAAATTAATTAGATAAAAAAAAGGAGATGAAACAAATGATAAATGAATTAGATTTGAATTTAGAGTGTTTTTTTGGAAGTGCAAAAAAAGAATTAGGATATAAAGACTTTTTGATAACAATAATTAAAAGTAATAATGATGAAATATATATAGAAAATAATATTTTCAATCTTTAAAAAGCAGATTCTGATAGAAGAATGTAAAAAAATAGATTGAATGATTCTGTAATCAGATAGTCATTGCCAATAGAAAGTTAGAGATAATAAAGTGGTTCATTAAAATGCTTAATATATTGATTAATTATGATTAGATATGATTAAGGTAAAATTGAGAATGAAAATAAATAATTATAAGTACATGATAATTTTTGTTTGAGAAAAAAGGAAAAAAATAAATAAATATTAAAATAAATAATTTACACGTATATTAAATGTCTTTGAAGTTCGAAATAAAGAAGAAGCATGTAGCTCGTTCAGAAAGAGTAAAGAGTGTAGAATTGCATCCAGAATATGGATGGGTTTTATCAGGATTATATAGTGGTGTTATAACAATTTAAGATTATGGCAATTAGGTAGATATAGTAATAGATAATTTAGACAATTGTGAAATAAATAGAGGTGAATTAGAAATAGTAGCCTGTAAGATGTGCAAAGTTTATAACAAAGAAATAATGGGTAGTAGCAGTTAGTGATGATCTGTAATTGAGAGTATTCAATTATAATACAAATGAAAAGATAAAAGTATATAATGAAGTTAATAAATAGGCATTTGATGCACATACAGACTATATAAGATGTGTAATAGTGCATCCATCTTAACCATATTTGATAACTAGTTCAGATGATACAACTATAAAATTATGGGATATGGATAATAATTTTGCATTAATAAGAACATTTGAGGATCATGTTAATTATGTAATGATGGTTGCATTCAATCCAAGAGATCCTAATACATTTGCAAGTGCAAGTATGGATAATACAGTTAAGGTATGGACAATTCAAAATAGCAAACCTAATTTTACATTAAGTGGTCATGAAGGAGGAGTTAACTGTGTAGATTTCCATCATGGAGATAAACCTTATTTAATATCAGGAGGTGATGATAGATCTATTAAAATATGGGATTATTAAACTAAATAATGTATACATACATTAGAAGCACATTAACAGAATATATCATCAGCTAGATTCCATCCTGATTTACCATTAATTATATCAAGTATACACAAATTAGCATAATTCTCTAGCTGCTGAAGACGGAGTCATTCGATTCTGGCATTCAAATACTTACAAATTAGAAACTTCCCTTAATTACAATATGGAAAGAGTATGGAGTTTAGACATTGGAAAAGATAATACTTTAGCATTTGGATTTGATGAAGGAACTGTTGTTGTTAAAATTGGTTAAGATGAACCTATTGTATCTATGTAATAAGGAAAAGTTGTTTATGGTAAAAATTTTGAATTCTTTACTATTAATCTTAAAGCTGTTAATAATACATCTAATGATGGATAAATAGTATAAACAAATTCTAAAGAATTGGGAATAAGTGATATATATCCTTGTGGAGTGAGACATAGTCCAAATGGTCATATGTTCGCAATCTTTAGTGATTCTGAATATACTATATATAGATCATAAAACTTTAAAAATTCAGGTTTTGGATCTGGTACAGATTTAATCTGGTCATAAAATGGTGATTATGCTGTCAGAGAAATGTATTCAATTAAAATATTCAAAAATAATACATTAAGTTATGAAATGAAAACAGACTATATGGTTGAATAATTATTTGCTGGACCTGTGTTTGGGGCTAAAAGTTCAGAATTTATTATATTTTATGATTGGGAAACAGCCAAAGTTATCAGGAGAATAGATGTTTCACCTAAAAAAGTTATTTGGAATGATACTAATACAATAGCAGCTTTGGCTACTAATGAAGAAATTTATTTTTTATAATATGATCCAGAATAATTACCAATCTTTTTATAATAAGATGAAGAGCCTGATGGATTTGAAGATGCCTTTTAACCTTTATGTGATATTACTGAATCAATAAATTCTGGTTATTTCATCTAAGATGTTTTTTATTATACTACACTCAATGGAAAAATTGCATATTCTGTTAATGGTAAAATTTTCATTGTTGATCAAGATAAAAAGTATTATATAATAGGATATATCTAATAATAGAATAAACTCTATCTTATTGATAAAAATTACACTATCATTAGTTATGAAGTTAATAGTAATGTTGTTGAATTTCAAACTTAAATTCTAAAAAAACAATATCAAAAAGCAGAAGAAATCTTATAAACAATACCACTCTAGTATTATGATAAATTATCTAAATTTCTTGATACTCTCAATCTTAAAGAATGGGCTTATAAATTAGTTTAAGATTAAGATCATAAATTTGATCTTGCTCTTTAACTTACTATTGTAGATGATGCTTTTCAAATAGCTTAATAATCTTAAGATTAACTTAAATTAAGACAAGTTGGTGATCTTGCTTTATAGTAAGGGAGAATTAAAATAGCTGTTTAAGCTTTAGAATTAGCTGATGATTTTGGAGGACTCTTATTAATTTATTCGTCTTTAGGATTAAAAAGTCAACTATTACAATTAGCTGATAAAGCTTTTTAATAAACTAAAATGAATATAGCTTTCTCTGCATATTTTTTATGTGCTAATTTAGACAAATGTCTTGATGTTCTTATTAAAAGTAATAGATTGCCTGAAGCTGCTTTCTTTGCTAAAACATATTGTCCTTCCAAAATAAGTCCAATAGTCAAATTATGGAAAGAATCTCTATCTAAAACACATCCAATAATATGTATTCCATTACTAATCATTTTTCTTAGCTTAAAAAATTGCTGATCCTTTTGACTATCCTGCTCAATTTAATGATCTTAAATTAGCTATTAAAGTCGAAAAGTTCTATGAAAATATCAGAAAATAAGCTATTCCAGCTGATTAATTCAAATAAGTATTTATTTCTCTTTTATTTCTAAGTTCTAAGAATTCTTGAACCAAGATCTTTTTACATAATTACAAAATAATCCTAATTTAGATCTTTCAAAAATCATTTATGGGTCGGGTTGACATTTATCTAATGTATATCATATTATATTTATATCAATATAAAATCTTAAGTACCACTATTACTTATCTTCTCATATTATTAATACTTTAATAAAAATTCAATTGTGATTTAAAAAATTTATTACTATCATTTTTTAATTCAATATATTGATCTAAATGTATTATCAAAAACTATGCCATTATGATAAAGCTATTAAATTAGACCCAATATTTCATTAATTTATTTTAACAAAAATCTTTTAAAATAATCATTTCTACTTTTGATTCTTTTGTTAAACCAATGATAAATGGCTATCCAATTATAGAACTTTTTATATATTATTGTCCAAAAAATATATATATAACATTGTATATTTATCTTGAATAGAATTAATACAACAATCAGAATTATTTGTCATTAGGAATATTAATTAATAATTATAAAACTTATGAATAAATATGGTTAAGCTTAAATTTTCAGTTTAAAAGTATTAGAAGTAGAAGAAATAAGATTTAACACAGGATAATAAAAATAAGTAATTTCTTTTTTCCTAATTTATCTAAAAATATTTAATCCAATANTTTAAGCTTTAGAATTAGCTGATGATTTTGGAGGACTCTTATTAATTTATTCGTCTTTAGGATTAAAAAGTCAACTATTACAATTAGCTGATAAAGCTTTTTAATAAACTAAAATGAATATAGCTTTCTCTGCATATTTTTTATGTGCTAATTTAGACAAATGTCTTGATGTTCTTATTAAAAGTAATAGATTGCCTGAAGCTGCTTTCTTTGCTAAAACATATTGTCCTTCCAAAATAAGTCCAATAGTCAAATTATGGAAAGAATCTCTATCTAAAACACATCCAATAATATGTATTCCATTACTAATCATTTTTCTTAGCTTAAAAAATTGCTGATCCTTTTGACTATCCTGCTCAATTTAATGATCTTAAATTAGCTATTAAAGTCGAAAAGTTCTATGAAAATATCAGAAAATAAGCTATTCCAGCTGATTAATTCAAATAAGTATTTATTTCTCTTTTATTTCTAAGTTCTAAGAATTCTTGAACCAAGATCTTTTTACATAATTACAAAATAATCCTAATTTAGATCTTTCAAAAATCATTTATGGGTCGGGTTGACATTTATCTAATGTATATCATATTATATTTATATCAATATAAAATCTTAAGTACCACTATTACTTATCTTCTCATATTATTAATACTTTAATAAAAATTCAATTGTGATTTAAAAAATTTATTACTATCATTTTTTAATTCAATATATTGATCTAAATGTATTATCAAAAACTATGCCATTATGATAAAGCTATTAAATTAGACCCAATATTTCATTAATTTATTTTAACAAAAATCTTTTAAAATAATCATTTCTACTTTTGATTCTTTTGTTAAACCAATGATAAATGGCTATCCAATTATAGAACTTTTTATATATTATTGTCCAAAAAATATATATATAACATTGTATATTTATCTTGAATAGAATTAATACAACAATCAGAATTATTTGTCATTAGGAATATTAATTAATAATTATAAAACTTATGAATAAATATGGTTAAGCTTAAATTTTCAGTTTAAAAGTATTAGAAGTAGAAGAAATAAGATTTAACACAGGATAATAAAAATAAGTAATTTCTTTTTTCCTAATTTATCTAAAAATATTTAATCCAATATGGTCAAAAAAAATTTTTTTTAAAATAACTTAAAAATACTATATAAAACGATACTGAAGCTTTCAGTAAAATTGAAATTTTCATATTGATACTTAGATTAACAAATATATATAATAAAATATTATATTATGTAAAATGAACTTAAAAATGCGGTGACCCATCAAAATTTTTGAATTAAATAGAGAATAATTTTTTAAAGTAAATTCAATAAGGAGAAAATTTCTTGATTTTTTTAAATTATTTTATTTTTAAAAATAAAAGTATATAAACAATATGAAAGATCATTAGAATAAAAATGTATTTTATAATAAACAGGCATATTTTCTTGAGGAAATTTAGTTAAATTAAGAAAAAATAAAAAAGAAAAGAAACGGGATATTATAAGACAAGGGAGATTTAAAGGAAAGATAAATATGTATATAAGATTATTTTAAATTTATAAAACTATTAAATTAAAAAATCATATAAGGGATAATTTATTTATAATATTTCACCTAATAATAATAAATGTTGATATGAATAAGGGTTGAACTTAAAATTCGTTTGATATAAATTAAGTTTTAGTAATATTCTTGGTTTGCCATTCTATGATAATAGATTGATTTAATACATAATTTAGATGATTGCCATTCTTCAATTGTCATAAGACCATTCATAGTAGTTGAAAAATATTAAACACTTTTAGGTAGATTAAAATCAATAATACCAACTTCTTATAGATTATGTATCCTAACAATAAAATATTATAATTATGGTTCGATTCTTATTTTTGATATAGATTCTTCATCAAATACTACTATTTCATCAAGATAACTTTAAGCGATGACTTTATTTTTTGAAAAATTGAAGGTAGATGAAAAATCTTCTGCAAAATATTTGAGTGCAATCATATCTTGTCTTAATTAAACTTTTCTAGCTTAATTTGGATTATGATTGCTATCAAAGAATGTAAGATGATGTAATAAAGTTTAAGAGATACCTTTTTTAGTTGAACACTTGTTAGTTTTATAACATTAAGGATCATCTATATCTTCTTTTAAAGCTTCTCCAACACCTCTTCTATCATCAGTTCCTATTCTTCTATGAATCATTAATTCAATTTATCCTTGTTTTAAACTAGTACCACCTTAAGATCTATCATTAATAACAGCAACTGATTAACCATTAGTTTAATTGAGTAATATCATATTAGTTACTGGATAATAATTTTATGAAATAGGTTCAGAACTCACTAAATTAAAAGTTTCTCTATAATTTACAATTCTCTTTTATAGATCTAAACCATTACTATCTGTATAAAATATATTATTATTTTATATTTCTGTATCAATTAACATAACTACTTCTCTACCTGTTTTATTAATGAACTCAAGTGAATTCAAATGTGTTTCAATCTCATATTCATTATTCAAATGTTTAAATTTTCTTATTTTTGTAGTTACATCACTTCTTTTAATAATTAATTCTGTAACAATATCATCTTAATGAATGGAAGAATGAACAATACTACCATAAGGATAAAGGTTTCCTTCAGGTCTAAATATATATGCACCACTTGGTTATCTAGAATCAGAAGAAGATTTATAGTATGAGTATGATAATTTAAAAGTATGATTAGTTTTTGTATTATTATTTAAAATCGTTGATAAATCAGAATCTTCATTTAAAATAATCTCTATTTTTTTAGTTATAGGAGGATGTTTATCTACTTATGGAATTATTTTATAAAATTATATTTCTTAAATCTTATCTTAATCTATTATAAAATATAAAGCACAATCATGATTATCACATAATAAAGAATAATTTAAAGATATATTATTTTCATCTAAAATTTTATAATGAAGATTAGGAACAGGTAATTTAACTATCCTATTTGAATTCATTAATAAAGCTAAAAGAACAGTTTTATTTGAAGTAAGCCATAAATCTAATTATTTGCAGTCAGATATAGATTTATTGTAATAACAAGTATAAAATTCATAATTTTTATATTGTAACTATTATTCTGTTATTATTGAAACATGCTTTCTCATATATTATTCTAAAAGTGTTGATGATTATTATAATAATTTAACATAATCATCATTTACAAACTGTGTGGCTGTTCCAGTAATAGCATCATGATGTTATACAATACCCATATTTTAATTATGTTCACTTAATAGTTAGAATAATTCATCTTCATCTTTAATATTTTCATAAGAAATTTATTTAGATAAGAAGGTTTTTATTTATTGAAATTCTTTACTCAATTATCTAACATATCCTTTAAAACTTATTCTGGAAGTATAATATCCAGTCCAGTAGGATTGGAAATTATCTGAATATGGGAAAAAATCATCATATTTAACTGAATAAGATAACATTTATTGGTTTAATATTTTTAAATATTAATGAGGAGTAGAAAATTATATTTTTTATGTACTGTTTCTTTTGTTAATATTTTGAATTACTTTCTCAATATTTTTGAAATATGTTTCAGCAGATGACCATTCATTATCATCGCCTAAAGTATGTACAATAGTATCTCCTTAATAATAAGTAGACTACTATCCAAAATATTCTAATAATTAGTTTGCTTTTTAAGTTGTTTAATAATCTTATATTTCAGGAGATGATCTCAAAGGATCAAAATCAAATCCTGGAGGACTTGAATAATGTCTATAGTTGATATGACAGAAGAATTCAATTCCAGGTTTAGGATTCCATATAAATTCTAAATTTTTATTTTTAAGTCTCTCAGATTTATCTAATTAATCAATTCTTGCAAAATATTATCCATCCATCCCCATCATATAAGATATATAAGCAAATGTAGAAGAATGTCCAAATGGATCAATTTACCAACCAACTCTTGGTGTAACTCTAAATTATTCATATAAGTAAGTATGACCTCCAGTGAATGAATCAATAATATCCTCATAATATGTAGTTGCTTCATCATTCATTGACCATCCTCCTGCTGCAAACTCTAATTGTCTATTTAAAATTAATTATTTAATCTTTTGTTTTGTATCAATATCTTATTCTTCATACCATTTTTTAAAATATATAGTTTCTACTTATACAAATTTTCTCTCTGAATCTTTCAATAAGGCTTCTGAATATGATGATATTATGTTTTTCACTCCTGGTCCAAATTCATAAATATTCCATACTGTGTCTAACCAACCAACATCATCATGTGAATGAGGTAGAAAGAATATCGCATTTGGTTCTACTTATTATAATAACAATAAGCAAACCAAAATATACATTAAATATTAAATTAATTTTTTTTTAAATCACTTCCTTAAAGATGCAATCTCTTTTTCTAAAGAATTTGAATATTAAGGATTTATTGTTATACATTTCTAAAAGCATTCTAATGCTTCTTAATTTTTTCCTTTTGCTTTCAATGTATATCCTAAAAAATTAATTTTCGTCTAAATTACCTTTTGAATATAGAATTAATGCATTATTTGGATCAATTTACTATCCTTGATTAAGTGCTATCATAGCTTCATCATATCTTTTTAAACATCTTAATGAATCCCCTATTATTTTAAAATTAAAAGAATACCTTTCCCAAATAATGTTACAGCACTCTTCGGATTGATCATCAAAGCCTTATCAAAAAATATCAAAGATTCTTCAAATTTCTACATCTTTCTTAAAGTTTCTCCTTTATAACTCAAACCTACAAAATTTTTTTCATCTAATTTAAGTGTTTTATCAAAGTAATTCAAAGCTTCATCATATTTGCCTTAAAGTCTTAAAGAATCTGCTTTATGACAGATTGATTCCACATAGTTTGGGTGTTCTTAATTAATTTAATCGAAAATTGCAATTGCTTAATCATAGATACCTTACATTTTTAAGCACATACCTAATTCATCACAATAATTACCTATTCTCCATTTACAATTGATACTATATGGATCAAGTTTTAAACAATAGCTAAAAAGTTCTCTTGCTTGTTAATATTTTCCTTATACATAAATTTAATTTGCTGATTTTAAGCATTCTTAAAATTCTTACTATTATCCATCAGTAAGATTATTTTGTGAAAATTCAATAGAAAATTTTAAATCAATTAAAATTTCTTTAACTTTCTTTAGTTCTATTTCTGTTTTTTTAAAGATAGAATTATCTTATTTCATTGTAGTATTAATTAATAATTCTTTAACCTTATTAATCTCTTCATGATTAGAAAGTTTTTAAGCAAAATAAATATTCTGAATAGTTCGAGTAATCTCCATTTTGATTTAATTAATTAATTGAATTAGATCTTCACAAAATTAAAAATTCTGTTTCATCTGTTAAATTTTGTCTTCCAATTTTTTTCTTACATTTTCTATTGTCTATAAATCGTCATTATGATTTTAGTGAATTGGAAAACAACTAATACACAAACTTGAAGATTGTTAACAATCCTTATTTAAGCAAATTGCAATGAGTGGTTTCTTCTCGTGAAGAACTTCTTTACAGAATAACATATTCTCTATTTACATATGTAAATAATTTAATTTATATAATTTATAATGAAAGACAATAAAATTTATAGATTAAATATAGGATTTCATAATTAAATGTATAATGTTAAGACAAATAATATAAATAACTGACAATGAATTAAATAATGTAATTTCACAATTAACATGAGTTATCTAAATAACTGAATACATAATTATTAACATAATTGCTCATATTTTATAATGGAATTATGACATTATATCTGATTAGATCTTTATTTTATGGATAGATTGATTATTCATAAAAGGATTTCTAATATATAACATAAAAATAACAAAACTCTAATACATTTCATGAAGAATAACAACTAACAGACTCTGATTTCTCCAAAGATGGCTATGTATAAGAATGCTATGAAAAACAAACACAATCAAATCTGTCAAATAGGTGATTAACTGTAAAAGAACTAAAGTCTTGCTTAATTTCACGACTAACTGTAAAGTTAACGAAGTCAACAATAGGGAAAGTAAGATAACTTAAAGGCAAATAGTTCTTTTAGATCTTTAAAATTATAAGATTTAAACATGGCTTAGAATCCTATTGATGTGATTAAGTTAAAAGACATTCTTGATAGTACTTAAAAAGAAAGTAAGATAATTCAAATTTAATCTTAAGTTTTGAATAAAAATAAGCAATAAAAGAGCATAACTAATTAGAAACAAAATTTTAATGAAGTCTTTGAAGAAAAATAGAAAGATGAAAAAAAATTCAATTTACCTATTTAAAATTGTAATCAAAAATTAAAAGAAAATATCAATTTGGATTTTGAAACACCAAGGTTTTTTGGAATGTCATGATCAATAATACTTTATTCATAAATTATTTTTCTTACCTATTATAAATTTTTATATTGTGTTTTGAACCTCTATACAATGGCAATCAAACATTATTAAAATGATGAACCTCTTTATATGTTAAAGGGATTCAAAATACCATTACTTAATACATATTTTTAAGAACCTTATCTATCTCCATAAAATGTGAAGTAATAATTAAGTTCCAGGAGTAATAATTAACAATAATTTGAATCTCCAACAATCAAAGCTATCACAACAAATAGAGAATTTTTTCGTTTTGAACCTTTTAAAGTTGAAAATACATAGAAGAACAAATTAATAGAAGAAAGATCACTTTCTCCAATTAGACCTAAATTTCTTGAAGAAAATAAATTAAAAGGATTATTAAATATAGTTTCAGATAGAAATAAATTGATTCATCAAAAATAATATGACTTTCCTATTGGTGGATCAGCTAGTAATACAAAAAAAATAAAGTTTAACTTTAAGAAAATAAATATTAAAATACCTTAAAAAATACAAACTTTTAGGGAAGATCTAGAAGGTAATAAGAAGTTCTTAATAAATACTCTTCGAAAAAATTCAGTTATACATAATTAAGTAGACATATAAAGACCTTTAAGATCCAAATCAGATATCGAAAGAGTAAGATCAAAATCAAATTTAAAGTAAGTTAGTTGTAACAAAGATTAATTAATAGATGAATAATAAAAAAAGAAAACTGTTAGATTCAATGAATTGGTGGAGATAAAAATTTTTGATAGAATAAAATCTCATTTAATCAAATAAATAGTGTGAAATATTTTTATTGACTAAAGATTTATATAATTTTAACAAATTTTATAATAATTTGAATAATTGTTTAGAACCCCAATGCCGTCTTATATAAAATTTTATCATTAAATTTTGCTCCAAAAAATTTTGATATTCTATAAATTAAATTGTATTAAATTACAATAATTTCATCATAAAAATGAAGATTTTCTCTGACCAAATTTAAATTATCTAAAATTTGACAATAATTGTGAACCTTCTTATTTTATTATTAAATTACTAAAATTATGCAATTAAGAGAAAGTTTAATACTCAAATGAATATTTAAATAATCTTTAGCAATTTCATTTAAGGTATAGGATTAAAGATCAAATGATTAGGATAATCTATGAAAATAAAGTCAAATTAGTTCAGGGTCAGTTAATTATCTAATAAATTATAACAGATATAAAATATGATATAATATTTCCCTGTATGAGAAAGTTGAGTAATAGATCTAAAATAAAGAAAAGTATTTTGAATATGATTACAAATATTTTAAGACTTTTAATTTATAATGAAAATTAACAATTTAATTAATTTAGAATATTATTAATCCATAAGTTGTTAATTTACTTTTAATAAATTATTACGGATTATTATTTATTGATATCGAGGAGTATATAATAATGTAATCTAGGATGATATAAACAATATTTAATATTTTTATGGATGATGGTATAGTAATTTGATATATAAATTAAGGAAAATAATCATAAATTTAATGCTTCTGAAAGGGTCAAAAATTAAAACAATTGAGACAACTGCTAATTAATAAATGAGTTACTAAACAATAAAATTCATTAGAGAGGCTAGATCTTCTCACTAACTTCATCGACGTTATTCAACAAGTAGTTCTATTCATAAAGAAGTATTCAATAATGAAGATAAATGTTCAAAATAGACTAAAAGTTTATTACAAATTCGATATTGCAATATACATTAGCTGTTCAAAAAGAAGCAATATATCCCTACTAATTTTTAGTAAGACAAAAAGCCTTTTTAACATGTAGTGACAAACTAATTCTCAAAAACTTAAGGATAGTTTATCTAATAGAAGAAGAAATTTAACGCAAGAGAGTGGCACAAAGTTAATTATGATAGGTTTAGATTCTTAAGTAGACAAGGAAGTATTGAAAAAATAATTGCTAATCGATTTTAAAGTATTTAACCTTGTTTGCAAATCTCATAGGCAAATAAAATATAGAGATCAGCCTCTTAAATCAATAATTACAGAACTGAATCATATAATTGTTTACATTAATAAAGGTGTTAATGTTAAAGAAGTAAATCTTTATAAAAAGAAAATATTGTAATATTTGTAATTGATGAAAATTAACACAACTAAAAATTATAAGATAGAAATGCTTAGATTGTATGATAATAATTTCACTATCATTTAATATTTATTTATAATTATTATGAGTTAATTAATATCAAAAATATTTTTCTAAAAAACAGTGTTAGTATTAAGAATTCAAGGTTCAATAAATTCTTAATTGTAATAATAGATTTATACATTATAGAGTTAGTTAAATATCTCATTAGTTGGAGAATTATAATAGAGGAAGTGTAATAGCTTTGGGATTAATTATAAATTCTAAAGGAGGATGTCCCTATTAAGTTGAAGTGTTAAAAAAGAGGATTACCAATTATCTAAATGGGTTACCTCTTTATACATTTGCAACTGAACATAGTTTAGGCAATGCATATTAATTGTTATAATTGGGAAATAAATCTTATGCTTAAAATACATCTAAGATTGGTTTCACATAAATTTATTAAAATAAATTGAATTTTGGAGAATTTCTATAAGATTAAGGCATAAATGTAAAAATATTTTATATTTAATATAAGTCATTGTAATATTAATCTAATGAAATAGTGAATCATAATTTATGTGTAAACTCACCAATTAAAAGCAAAAGTTAACTAGAAATGGATTATTTAGAAAGTTATTATGGATTTAGAAGTAAGCAGTTGAGTAATGAATGTTGGTTGAATAGAAGAGAGTAATTAAAATTAAGATAGGAATAATTGGAAAATAATATATATATAGGTTAAGAAGCAAAAGAATTAGGTTTAGTGGATGAATTAGGCACATATGAGAAGGTTCTGATGTAATAGTATCCAAAAGCAAAATTAATACCAATAAATTTAGAAGGGAAATTAAGAGAATATGAGAATTGGTTTAATTTATTCATAAAAATATCACAATCAAGTATGGAAAGTTGATAAATAAATTAAGGAGGGTTTTTGGGATTAGTATTTTTATTTGGGGTGAAAGTAATTGTGAAATGGGGATTGATAATATATGTATGGAGATAGACAGTAAAATAAAGGAAATTATAGAAAGAATCTAGGTAATAATAATAATGAGCTATTTTATATATAATAAGAAAATGTATTAAAATATTCATTATTCTTGGCTGTCTAAGGTAAATGAAAAAGAACATGTATCACATTAATATTCATCTTTTTACTTGAAAATTATAAGAGAAAGAAAAAATACTTTTCCTTTAGAAGTTTTAGTTTTTTGTTTTTTTGTAATTTTATATTTGTCGATTTATGCCACAAGTATAATAGGTTAGATCTTATATTATGAAATGTCAGATTCTCTAGTTTTTTATTTAATGAGACTATGTAGATATGTAAGGATCATTAATAATAGTGCAATACTAATTAGAATGTGTAATTGAATACAGATTGATTAGAATAATCAAAATATCTAATGTTTCTAAATTCATCAATAATTATTATAATCATAATAAAAATGGATTTTCAATAATAAATGGCTTGATTAATGTCCTGATAAATAGTATAACTTAAGATCTCTTTCATTTTCCATTTCATCATCAATAAAACATTTAGCACATTCATAACATATATCAACATGCTATCCATCAAATTTACCAGGTCTACAATTTAAACATATATATCTAGGTAATGGATCAAAATCTCTTTCTTCTCCTTTCTCTCTTTAACATGGATGACAATCTATGGGATGATATTTATTAAGTTATTAATTCTTTTTAGGGAATAGGTTATGTCCAAATTTATATGAACTTAATCTATTCATTTCCTCATCACTTGAACATGATGGAATAAATACTAAATTACTTAATATTGTAAATTCTGATAATTCTGTTTTATCATCATCCTTTTAACCACATTCAATGCAGTAATGTTTACATAACCATGGAGAATAAAATTAACTTTATTTCATTATTTATTAACCACATATACTACATTATTCTCCTCTCTTTATTTCAAAATCTAATTATTAACAATTATATATATATACATTAATATAGATCTGGATATTAAAGTTCTTTTGCTACTAATTATCCTGATTAAGCTTCTAAATTTAAATTTATTAATTCATCTTCTTTATCATTATATCTATATAAAGCATAAAATTCATGTTCTTAAGGTGTTAATACTATTTTTGGTATTATAGCCATACCATCCTATTTTACTAATATATTTTCAGCTTAATAAACAGCAAAACCATAATTTACTATATCAAATTATCCAAATTACATCAAAGAATTTCTACAATCATAATTTTCAAATTAAATTATTTTATTTTATAAGAAATCTTCAAATCCCATTTCTATTACATTTTTTGCTCTCTCTATTATTTATGGAATATGATCAACACATAAAATTTTAAATGTTCCTTTTGGTTTTAATTTTTCTAATAATTTTAATATAGCTGTTCCTGTAAATCCAGTACCACAACCAATATCTAAAATAGATAATTCTTTATTTATATCTATTTTAACATATCTATATATTGTTTCTAAGATTTTTATTTAAACTTCAAAACTTTCAATAAAACTACCCTCAAAAAAATCAAATTTTTCATATTCATTTTAAAATGAAGGAACATTATCTACATAATCTTGTATTTCCAATTCTAATAGTACTTATGCTATTTCAGGAATCATTTCTTACCCTCTTTGATATAATTTCTAAATTAATTTTGCTTAATTGCTATTCATCAAAAATAAATATGGTTCAAAAAAATCCAATTTCTCATAATCTAATGCTTAAGTTGGATTTTTGATTATTGGTTATGCTTTTTATGATTATTATTATTATTATTATTATTATTCAACTAACATAGATATTCCTTTCATTATTTTGATTGTTTATTTCTATCCTTTTACTGTTCTTATATTAGTAGTATTTTCCAAAGGTTTTCTTAAATATTTATTATCAACCATTCCATATTATAATATTTGAACATGTTCTTCTCCATCAAAATTCTAATAATAATCATGTAAAAATTAAATTAATTCTTCATTTAATTTAGGATCTGTTACTTCTTTATGTAAACCTAACTTTGTCTTTACTTCATTCATCATTATTATATCATTAATTCTATTAGCTTTAGTTATAGTTAATGATTTTGTTATTGATATTATTATTGATATTGTTGATGATGCTAAAGAAAGCATTAAAATTTCTATTGATTTTTTATTTGGATTTAAAAATAAGTAAATTACTTATAATAAAAATTATGGAAAGTCTTCTGCAAATGTTCTAAATGTTGCTGCATAAACTCTGTTTGGAATACCTTTCATCCATAAAAAGTTTGTTGTATTTTAAATTGTCCATTTTTCTAATAATGAACCTACTAAATGTATTTCAACAAAAGAACAATAATTACATAAATAATCAATATAATTTTCATCACCATCTTATCTAGATAATAACAAACTTAAAATATGAAACATCGTTGTAGACAATGTTAAAAACATAATTATTATTGCACAATATCCAATAGCTGGATTATCCCCACAAGTCATTACAGTTGTAATAAAACAAATATCAGAATATACATCAAATTTAGCCATTTGACTCAACAGTAAATCTTTACTCTAAATTTATATTATATATATTATTACAAAAAACATTATTCTCTTCCAGTATGGACCACTAGAAAATTCAGAATGAGTAATTTAATGATCAATACAAGTTTTAGCTAATCTTAGTTCCAATATGCAAACAGCAAATGCATAACCACAATATATAAAATGTCCTGTCCATTAATGACCTTAACAAGCAAGTACAAAATATATAGGTACAAATACACAAATAAAATAAAATGCTAAAAAGTTAATCCAAAATATTATATTTAGTGGATACTTACTATTTTCAAGATGCTTTTTAAGATCATCTTTTTTGTTGTTATATTCATAATCAGCTGTTTTAATACCTAATAGATGAGTGATGAATGATCCATAATTACTTTATAAAAATACACAATAACAACATAAGATGTATTTTTTAATAAAAAATACTGAGCAAAAGCATTGTTTTAAACATTCAATAAAGTTTTTTTAAATTACATCAAATACATCGAAACACATTTTGATGTATATCATTATAAATGAACACTATAAATAATAATATAATATATACAAAGCATGTTTTGATTTCATCTACTTCTCCTTCATCATATCTTTCATACAATTATAATAGAGATTAATCCCAATAGTAATTCTAATTAGAGTTTACAATATATAAATAGAAATTCATTGGTAACTCCTCATTTACTAAGTTTTCAGGCATTTCTATATCAGAAAATCTAGCTTATTTTTATTCTTCAGATTGTTGAATAGTAAATTTCTCAATAATTTATTTAGTAAAGAATTTCATAGCAGTTTCTGATAATTCTTCAGAAAACTCAATAATTAAGGTTTGAGTATTCTTCATAATTAGATTTTTATTTTTAATTAATATTTCTAGTTAAGATTTAGTTTATTCTTTAAATAATTAATTTCCAGATATATCTAAAACTCTTAAATCTTCATTATTTTCAAGAGTCTTTAATAATTTGCATCCCTCTTCATCAGTGAATTAATTGTTTCTAAGATTAATAATAGGAATTTTTTAAAAAAGTAATTTATAAAATGAGAAATCTTCTTCAGAGATTAATTATTATTCTTCATCATTAACCATTTCTAAATTTTAATATCTCATTTTTTATTTCATCATTGGTTTTTTAGATTGATTACCAAGATGATTACTTGATAAATCTAAATATTTCAATTAATTTAGACGAGTAATCTTTTTGATATCTTCAAAAGTAATATTATTATTACTAAGATCTAAATAACTTAATCTATCAACTTTATTGATTAAATCAATCATATAATCTTTAAATGGAAGTTTGACATCAAATAATAAAGAGCAATTACCTAGAAGCATCATGGTTAAATTTTAATATGGTATATTTTATAAGAGTTTGGAAATCATTAAATATCTATCATCACTAAGTTTCATATCATTATATTATCTGAGATAAGCATCAGCAAGATCACTTAAATATAAAAACATTTTATTATCTGAATCTTAAGTAGTATCAAAGAATTATTCAATTTTCATAAATTATTTCTTTTTTTTCTATTTTGAATGTTTTCTATAATCTTATTTTTCACTTTCATTTTTTTTTAAATCTAATTATTATGGTATACCCATTCCAAAAGATTAAGGTATAGAATTTTATTTAA
Source organism: Paramecium sonneborni (assembly GCA_905182985.1). Lineage (NCBI taxonomy): Eukaryota > Ciliophora > Oligohymenophorea > Peniculida > Parameciidae > Paramecium > Paramecium sonneborni. The sequence goes on along the minus strand of CAJJDN010000013.1, from coordinate 65,389 downwards.
TACTATTAAGTGACCAAGCTAATATTTATATTCTTAATTCATATTTCTTTCTTCTATGTTTTAATCTTTCTTAAAATTCTGTTTTATAAAATTCTCTAAATTCACTCATTTTTAAAATACCATCATATAATGGTTCAAAATATTATTCTCCATTTAACATGATTTATTAATTAGATTAAGTTTTCTTATCTATACCTGAAAATCCAATATAAAAGGATGATTAAAAAAATTATTACAATAATGGTTTATAATTAAACATTTCTTATAATTTTAATTCAATAAAATAAAGAAATGGCATTTAAATTAAATGATCAATTTTTTATGTATCAAAAGAAATAATTTAAATTAATCCATTTTCTGAAATCTATAATAAATTAGGAAATTCTTAATATTAACTTAATGGATAAATTGATTTAGAAACATCACCTAAATTAGATATATTCAATCTTTCATCATTATTTTAATCTATATCAATAACAAATAGTTATCCTGTATTTATTACAACATATAATTTATTTTAAATAGGAAAGAATTTCATATCAAATACCTCAGCTCCATCATAATATTAATATTTTTTAATTACCTTTCCTTTTCTATTTAAATCCACTATACTAATTTTATATTCTAAACCATTTATCATTCTACATTAAGCTATAGCCAATAATCTACCATCATTACTGATTGTAAGTTTATTTATTATTTCAAAGGGTTCAATCACATAAGTTTTTGAATTCCTTAAATTAGAGTTTATGTCTTCTCCTATAAATGTATATACAATTAAAGAACTATCTCCTAATGAAATTACTAATTGATTTGTCTCATGACAATAAGCACTTGCACTTATTCCAACTTCAAATTATTCAGTTATTGTTTCAATATCTTATTATAATAATTAATATTTGTTGCTTTCTTCTTTTTTTTACTTTTAAACCATCTATGTCAACTAATTTGTATATAAACATTTTATGCTTTTTAAATCAATTATTATTGCCAAATCTCCATTTGTTAAAAATATATTCTAAATCTAACATGTACTAAATTTTATTATCTCAATCTATTTTAGAATATCAAATTATTTTATTGAATTACATAATTATAGCATTTCTAATCTACCCTTCTATGTACCTATCAATATATAATTGTTATAATATCCTATTGCAGCTGCAGTTACTATACATCCTTAATTATTCAAATTCATATATTATACTATGTAGTTTCTAGTCACTACATCTATTATCGAAATACAACTCTAATTATTCTCAATTTAAATAAGTTACATAATGTCCTAAAATTAACAATTCATTTGAAAATGCTGAGCTATAAATTTGTTTTCTATTTATTTCGTAATCTCTTATGAAAAACGGTACTTGATTTATAGATTACAAGTTCGAATCAGGAAATATAATTGAATAAAGTTTTTATTCTTCTTACATTATTAAATTAATTTACTTTCAACTAATTCTAAATTTAAAAACATCTATTTTTTTCTTTCCCAATATAATATATTTTTGTATATTATTCTCAATATCTATTTTAATCATTCATCTTTCCTATTAAAATTAGATAATTCCTAATTTTAATTCAATTTAAAATTTAAAATTTCATTAAACTCTCTCTTAAGAATTCATTTTTCAATAAATCCTCTAAACTTTTTATAAGTAAATCATCCTGACTACAGAATCATATTTATTACAAATTCATAATGAAAATAGCAATTTTTAATTATATAACTATTAGAATTACAAAACATTAAAAATAATAACTCAAAAACATTAAACAATAAAGATATCAATAACAAAATTATAAATGAGTAGTGTTTTCAAAAATTAAAAGAGTTTTAAAATTACTCAATCTATATTCTCCTTAATTTTCCTTTTAGTTGATTGTTTAAAGAATTAAAATAATAGAATATAATAGAAACAAACTAAATTTAAGTCAAAATCGATAGACTTGGGTCTCTATATGCATTTTTTCTTTTTTTTTTTATTTTGAATATTTGGTGACGTCTTTATTAATTTAAAAATATTATTATCAATACATAAGCATTTGAGTTACACTGAATTATAAATTTACGTATTAAATTAATAACATTATATATCAATATAAAAAGATATTATTGAGAGATTTATTTGAAGTTTAATTAAAGAATCTCTATGCTCATTTTTAAAACTAAAAATCTTGAACCACCATTCAAAATGAGTATAATTGAAAACGATTCTCCTTCTTTTATTCAATTCAAAAATCATCAGCATTTTTAAAAACCAAGCAGTTAAGATTTTGGTATTAAAACTAAACAAAATCTATCATTAAGTTAATAGATAGAAAACAAACATGAAAAGGTTGAAGATAAATTGGATATCCAGAAAACATAAAGAGTTAAAAGACAAGTATTTGATGCAAATTTAAACTAAACTTAAGAAATAGGGCAATAAGCTCATTCCTTTATTCCTCGATTATTATCTAAAAAAATAGCATTACGTCAAAGCCAAAGAAATAAAAGTCAAAATTTTTAATATCATCATTGTGAACAATACCCTCTCCTGCCTTTTATCAAGATTTAAAAAGTTAAACAATTTTAAAAATCAGATTAACAACCAAGCATTCTAAAATCTAAGAACGTTAGTAACTAAAATCATTTAAAAACTTGCTAAAGGAATAAAACTAGAATGAGAGAAAATTTAATAATTCTAAAAATTGTAGATAATTTGTAAGAATCAACAATCTTATTAGAACTATGAAATGAATGAGTTCATATGATCTATTTTTATTTGTAATAATTATTATACATTAATTAATAATTAGATTACTCTTCTTTATTCAATAAAATTATTACAATAAATAACATTATATAAACTTTAAATAATGATCTAAAATCAAATGTAACTCTATCATTCTTACATTTAAAGATTTTTGAAACCTAAAAAACCAATAATAAATCGAATTTTTAAATAAAGGAAAGAAATATTTAACTTGTTATTTTCAAAAAACTAATAATGTCTTGAGCTTGAATTCATAATTAATTGATCAATTCATGCATTAATTTTTAACTTTTATAGTTTATAATTTGCTATTCCAAAAAATTTATAAATACAATATTTAAAAAAAATTAAATGATTCAAAGTATTATCCAAACTTCGTTTCAGTAATACTATAAACAATAACTATAGATTTTTAGCTAAATTAAGTTGAAAAACTCTAAAAAGGTTTAAGATTTGCATTAAGAGAATCCATAATATAATTCAACCTTAAAAATGAATCCTAAAGAAAGAGAGTAAGATTTGAGAATGATAATATTAATAAGCTTATTAATTGGCATTAGGTAGCTAAATTACGCTAAATAAAAAAAATAAAAATGATACATTTGAATTAAACTACTTAAATTCCAATTGATTAAAAAACATAATTGTTTATAAGTGAAAATCATTTATAAATTACAAACTAACTTAATAATTATTTTTTTTATGTAATTAATCCTAAAAAAAGAAATAGAAATGATTAAAAATAAAAAAATAAATTAGATGAAGTAAAAAATTAATAAATTTTGTTGGTTAAGTAATATCACATATCCAAGATGACTTATCAAATTCTCATCTAACATTAAAACAAAAAATGAAGGCAAATCTATTTTAAAATTAAAATTAAAGTTATAAAATTCCATACTCTTTTTAGAGAAATAGATATTAAGTAGTATTTTTAAATCATAATCACATCTATTCTAAGATAGAGTATATCAGGATTATACTATATTATATAGCACTGATGATGGTTATCATTTGGTAATAATGAAAATGATTAAATCTGACATTTAATATAGATTTTCTAAATTAGAATAGCCTTATTAAGAAAGATTTGCAATTTTAAACATACTTATTTTGTTAAACAAGAATTAATAATTGAATATACGTAGGATTAATTTGAAATTATATGAAATAAAACAATAAGTTTCTTTATTCTTTCATAGATTCTTGTTATTTTGTTATGTAATATTTAACTCTTAATATTAATGTTGTTTTTTATATCTAAATATCAGAAATGAAAAAATGATTAAATTATTTCTGTTTATTATGAAAATTAATATAACTTTAAGAAAATGGAGATATATGAGTTAACAATTATATTTAAAATTGAAGTTTATTTTTATTTATAAATTAATTAAAAATTTTATTATTTATATATTTTATATTATAACAATATAATAAATGTAGAAAATATAAGATGACTAATAATATATAAAAAATACAAAGAGTATGTAAAAGATGTAAGAAATTGCAGATAGATTAGCATCAACAACTCCTGATTTAACGAAATGTGAGTTTGAATTTAATTTTTAGTTATTAATTCTGAGGCAATCTTAAAACCGACAAAAATGTAAATAGATCTTTAAGGTAAGAAAGGTGATCCAAACGATCCAAAAAATAAGAAAAAGTAAATCTAATAAAATAATGTGATTGCTAAAAATGAAATGACGGCATAAGATTGGATATTAAAGTGTTAAGAATTGTAAGCAATATTGGAAAAAGAGAAGATGAGAACAAATTAATTGGAATTAGAATTAAAAAATAGATAAGAAAGATTTGTTAATAGAGAAATTGAATATAGAAAAACAATAGAAGAATTATAATATGAATTAAGAGCTAAGACAGCTTTAGATTAAGGGGATAGAAAAATAATGGAGAATATATATAAGGATCATAATAAAATCATTGAAGGAATAAATAATATTTAATTAAGAACATCAAAAATATTAGTGGATTAAGAGAGGGATATTATTAGATTTTTTAATAATAAAATAAATGAAATAAAGAAATAATTTGAAGAGGAAAGAATAAAGAAAGGTAAAAATGATTAGGAATATATTGAGAAGGAAAATTAATTGATTAGTGAATTAGAATGGATTAAAAATATAGCATAAAAAATAGATAATGAAAATCATTCTCTGATGTAAAAATATAAAGAATTAAAAATATAGTATTAGACATAAGAGAATGATCGAGAAATGCTATTAAAAGAATTAATAATGAAAAAGAAGAAAAATGCGATTCTTAAATCATAAATTTAATAATATGAGAAATTATTGAATGAAGTTTAAAAAGATGAAATAGAATAGGATGATCATTCTTTTGATTAACCATCTTATTAGGATGTTGTAAGACCTGGAAGTAAAGCAAAAGTAAGAATTAGGTCTGTTAAGAATTTAGCCTAATCTTAGAATAAATAAAATAAAGATGAATAATTAAATCCATCTTAAATATAATAAGAATAAGTTTAAGGTTCTTCATAAATTCAATAATATAAGTAAAGGTATGAGAAAACAATGAAATCCTTATAATCAACATTAAAAAAGGAATAAAAGAAAGTAAGAGAATTGAAATAATTATACATATAAGAATTATAAAGCAAATCAGAATTAGAACACGTATTAAGAAAATGTATTGATGATATAAAAGAAGAAATAATATAAATAAAAGGAGAAGCAAGAATTCTAAATAAGAATAATAAAAGTAAGAGTTATAGTTAATTATTTAGATAAATTAGATATGTTAGAAAAAGAAGATAGAGATAAATTAATTTAAACATTATTAGATAATGAAAAGATAGTAACTTTGATTCATGATTAAATATTTTATGCAAATAAAAAAAAAGTTGATGTTGATGAATTAAATATATCAAAATAACAATAATAATAACAGTCATAATAAAAGTTATTTTAATTTCCTAATAAATAAACAATATAATAATAATAATAGTAAATTGAAGGTTTTGATGATGGAGAAAATCCAGAAGATGAGTTTTGATTAGAATATGTTTAAATATTTTTTAGTTATATGCAAATATTTATTCATTGTATATTAATAGGTTTAAAAGAGTAGTAATCTGTATTTCTTCTTTTATATTCCACTCTTCTAGTAATCGATGTATTTCTTTAATTGCTATTAGTAAGTTCTAATTTATTTTTAGCTTCTTGAGTAGTACTATTCATTTTTAGAAGGATATCTAAATGAGTATTATTTTAATGAAAAGTTTTATTTATTTTATCTGTAATTTCTTTTAGTTTAGTTTCATAATCTTCTTTAATAGTTTAAAATACTGTAGTCTATGGTATTGAATAACTTCTATCTTAAATATTTACAGTATTTTTAGTTTAATCTTTTAGAATTGGAGTAGGTGGTTTATTCTCTTGATTAATCTTAGAATTATTAAATTATTAGAAAAATTACTCAACTCTTTGTAATTCTATTTTTTTATTAAATGGATCAATGATTTCTTTAAACTTTGTCCAATTTTAAAATTATTTAGTATCTTATTTTGCAATAGGTAATAGAATCTATTTATATAATATTAAGAGAATTACTTCTTCTATAAATCTAATAAATCCACTACATAATTGTGATACATCATCAGAACCCATTAGAGTTTGATATTTTTGTTATTACATTGACATATAATTTTACTGTTAAATTTTATTTATATAATAATTATTTAAAGTTTATATATAATTTTGAATATATTTAATTTCATCAAAATTATGCATATGGTTGTTATCTATTTTAAGACATATCATTGAATCCACTTTATTATGGATTTTATGTTCCAACAGGACCAGCTAATGTAATTATTTATTAATTACCAACTTATTATTAATTTCCTCTATAAGAATTTATTGCCACAATTGCACCAACCTAATAATTAATCTATTATTTTACTTTTAATAAAGCATTTACAATACTAATAAATATTACAAATACATGTAGACCATGTAATCTTCCCCAAACTGGATTATTCTTTTCTGTAGCAGTCCAAATTGATCCAACTGACAATAACCAAATTAAATCAACCAAAATTAAGATTCCATTCAATACCATTAACTATAGATATATCAATTTTATATATTACCATTAAAGAATTAGCTTTATCATCTCTTGATATCCATAAATAATAACAAAAGAAAGCAAATGGAAAATTAAAATCTGTTCTAATCAAACAAGCTAGCACTGATAACCACTTATATTATTCATTAATATTTTACAGCTATCGATAAGAAAATTAGCTCTATTATTTTACTTAATTTTTTTGAATCCATCTCTTCTTATTTTTATTCAACTATTTATATTAATTCAAATAATTTTTATATTTTTAAATATTAGACTGTTATATATTATTATTATAAATATCAAACATTCTTTATACTTTTAAATAACATTCCTTAAATATAATTCATAATATCTATTAATATAAAATCTATATATTATTATTTTTAATAATTAATAATAAATGAATAAATATGCTTTGCAAGAATAAGAAATTTTAAATGAAATTATTGATTAAATATACTCAAATACCTTAAATGAGACTAAAACCATTGTTGAAGAAATCTATAATGTTAAGAGACTTATTTCCATAGAATAATATCTACCTAATATATGTGGATTTTATGCACTTTTTAATACATATTTTGAAATCAATCATAATGTTGCTCTATTTTGGAAATTTTACTTTGAATTAATTAAATTGTTAAACTTAACATTTGAAGGAGATTTCGAAAATTTTGATGAATTATAGAGATATCATCTTGATTATTTACTGAATAATAACATTGTATAATAACTAAAAGTTTATTAAGAATTTGGAAATAAAATACCAAAAGAAATAAATTCATTATTTTATGGGTGCGATATCATTTAAAATTCAATAGAACAATTATCTACCTTATAAGATTAATTTAATAGATTAAGATAATAATAGATATCTAATTTAACACTTATTTGTGGTATAACAATTCATTATTTAATAATTGATTTAAAATGGGAGAATGGTAAATTGAATATTTATTTGATTGATTCAAAAAATGAGAGTATATAAAAACTGTTTGATAAATAGTTACTTATTGATTAAAATCTTCCATTAGAAAAGCGAAGAAGAAGAAGATATAAAATTGATTTAAGAAATTTAATTATGATTTTATAAAGATTATTGATTGGATAAGATATAGTTGATATATACTTAGAATATGCAATCAATGCAATAAGAGAAAGTTTTGAAGATTATTCTTCAGATAAGTAATTAAAAAAATGGATAATTGATGAATATCCTTTGCCAGTTATTAGACATATGATATTCAATGTAGCTAAATAATTCAATAAGAAATTAAATTAAATGTCATGGATATTAGAATATGAGAATGAAGAACTAAATAATTTGAAAAATGAATTAGCTACTTTTATTTGATATTTATTTAATATAAAATAATTACATAATGAAAGGATATGAATTTTTGAGACTTATATAAGAAATTGGAGTAANAAATATTAGACTGTTATATATTATTATTATAAATATCAAACATTCTTTATACTTTTAAATAACATTCCTTAAATATAATTCATAATATCTATTAATATAAAATCTATATATTATTATTTTTAATAATTAATAATAAATGAATAAATATGCTTTGCAAGAATAAGAAATTTTAAATGAAATTATTGATTAAATATACTCAAATACCTTAAATGAGACTAAAACCATTGTTGAAGAAATCTATAATGTTAAGAGACTTATTTCCATAGAATAATATCTACCTAATATATGTGGATTTTATGCACTTTTTAATACATATTTTGAAATCAATCATAATGTTGCTCTATTTTGGAAATTTTACTTTGAATTAATTAAATTGTTAAACTTAACATTTGAAGGAGATTTCGAAAATTTTGATGAATTATAGAGATATCATCTTGATTATTTACTGAATAATAACATTGTATAATAACTAAAAGTTTATTAAGAATTTGGAAATAAAATACCAAAAGAAATAAATTCATTATTTTATGGGTGCGATATCATTTAAAATTCAATAGAACAATTATCTACCTTATAAGATTAATTTAATAGATTAAGATAATAATAGATATCTAATTTAACACTTATTTGTGGTATAACAATTCATTATTTAATAATTGATTTAAAATGGGAGAATGGTAAATTGAATATTTATTTGATTGATTCAAAAAATGAGAGTATATAAAAACTGTTTGATAAATAGTTACTTATTGATTAAAATCTTCCATTAGAAAAGCGAAGAAGAAGAAGATATAAAATTGATTTAAGAAATTTAATTATGATTTTATAAAGATTATTGATTGGATAAGATATAGTTGATATATACTTAGAATATGCAATCAATGCAATAAGAGAAAGTTTTGAAGATTATTCTTCAGATAAGTAATTAAAAAAATGGATAATTGATGAATATCCTTTGCCAGTTATTAGACATATGATATTCAATGTAGCTAAATAATTCAATAAGAAATTAAATTAAATGTCATGGATATTAGAATATGAGAATGAAGAACTAAATAATTTGAAAAATGAATTAGCTACTTTTATTTGATATTTATTTAATATAAAATAATTACATAATGAAAGGATATGAATTTTTGAGACTTATATAAGAAATTGGAGTAATATTAAATTTATCTACTCCTACTATAAGTCATGTGATTACTATTTATAAAAGGTATGACAAAGATAGATCGATAGATTTACACTAAGTAACAAGAGATAGTTTAAAAAAGAAATGGTTATTACAGCCTGTTTTTATTTAGTGAGTAAAATAGTCGAAGATTAAAAAAGAATTAGAGATATTTTAGTTAGTAAGGAATTCATACTAATAAGTAAGTAATTTGTGTTGTGAATAAAATGTACACATTAGCTAATTAAGAAAGAAAATAAAAATTATTACTTAATAATTAGGTTGATGATGATGATGATCCAATTAAATATTTAAGTATAGAATAATATGAAAATTACAACATTGAATACTTTGATAAATTAGTACCCTTATTTAATAATGAATAATATGCAGATTGGAAAAAAGAAGTATTAGAAGCAGAATAACATATTTTGAGAATAATTAATTTTGATTTAAAAAATGAAACTCTAGATAGTTATCAGTTGTTATTGAACTATTTAAAAGTAATTTATGTTTAATCTACCTCTAGATCTTTCATTTTGAATAGGGGTTGAGATAAATGATATTTGATATCTTTTAAGATACATTCTTTGTTGACTTTTCTACTGATATGGTATGTAAATTTAATTATTTAAGACCTAAGTTGATTGTGTAAAAGGTTCTATTTATTTAGGAATTTAATTCTTTAGAATGCATGCAGTTGATAAATAAAAATTAATTAAACTAAAAGAAGAGTTTTGTTCGTAAAAATGGTGGGAAGAATTCATGCAAATCTCATATAAATAATTATTGTTGTTTTAAATAGATATGTTAAAATATTACAATGCTTAAGATTGTGTATAATAATGAATATATATTTTAATTATTCATTTTTTTATATTTCAATTATAGTTTCACTTAAACTATCCTTATATTCTTAATCTTTTTAAATTAGAATTGCATTTTATATTTTAATAACAACTAAAAATTCTTTAAAAATTTATATGCAATTTGATTTAGAGATATAATTTAGTTTAAATAAAATATTAAAATTACTAAGAATAAAAAAATAAATTAAAAATATCTGTTGACAAGATCAAAAGTGTAAATTTTGACAATGATTCAATAGTTATTTTAATTTTTAATTTATATTGAAATAGGATAATTTCCTATATTTTAAACTAATATAATAATATATCTAAAAAATTTATTATCTTTGTTAAATAATCTATATTAGATCTCATATGTTGAATTTGTTATAATTTTTAAATAGATATTAAATGAGAATAAGAAAGTATAAAAAAATAAGCTAATCTAAAAATAAAAATTAGTTGAAATTTATAATTATTTTGTATAAATCATTAGATTGGTAAAAACCAATACAAAATATTTGAACCTAAAATAAATTAAAAATTAAGCCATATTCCTCTATTATATTTATGTTTCTAAATATTATGATTATAATTATTGTACATCTGGTTTATCTTCAAGTTGTTCAAGGGTTGTTTTATTTTAGGATATAAGGTAAATATGAAATAAAAAGAATCCAAATATCAGAACAGAAAGAAGGAATATTAAATAGAAATGTAGCACTATTAAATAGAGTTTTAAATCTGAAATATCTGAAACATCATTTGTTATTAACATCTAAAAAACATTATATTATGAAATAGTGACCCAAATTAAAAGAAAGTCTCTAATTTTAAATTTATTAAAAAAGACCATACAAATAAACATTTTATAATTATCTTTAGCAACACAATTGTTAATCCATAAACAATGATGATCCATTTTCTACCAACAATTATTACATGCTGAACAATGATGAACTCTTGGGGGTTTAGGTATACAACATTTTTTACAAAATCTTTAAGATTGAGTATTTAGGTTTTGATCTAATTTTATTGTTTTTTCTTCTTCAATAATAATTGTTTCACTATCAAGATTGACTAAACATTTAACTTCTTCATTTTCTGCTTTAAATTTTGAACCAGATTTTAAACTTTATTTTTCTTTTTAATCTGTTATCTCTTTATCTAATTATTGAAATCTTTTCATTTATTCCAAAGCTTCATCAATAGTTTCCTAAATAAAAATAATTAAAACTTTTGACATAAGTCCTGGTTTTAGATACATAGCTCTGAATAAGGAAATTAGAAATATAAGAATAAATAAATGTTATATGATGATTTCATAAGTTAATCCATCAAATTATGGTTTTAAATTGGTCTTTGTAAAATAAATAAATTACAATAAAATATATGATGTATGTAAATATGAGTACTCCAAACAATATAAAGTTTGGTAATGATGACATTAATCTATTCCAAAAGATCATCTAAATTCGTTTTTATTAATAATGTCTTATTATTATTATTATTATAAATTATAATATTAAATTGTATAATCTCATTCTAAAAAGCTATAATTGAAATCAGAGATTTGTTCAAGTTAAATTTATTAATCTTTTGATAATATAAAAGTGGGATAATAGAATGTTCTTCCACATGTTACAAAATCACTGATAGGTTAAGTACAATCACATGTTCTAGGTTTCATTGATTAAGTGAAACAAGTTCTTAATTCAGCAATATAGAATTTACCAGTTGCAGCTAATATATTTGTAAATTATTTAATTTACAATCTTTTAAACAAGTATATGTCATTGCTGTTGATATACCTAATACTTTTGTAAATGCAGTTCTAATTTCAGAATCTATTAATTATCTATCATCATCTGGATATATTCCTGCTGATGCTAATATTTTATAAATATTATATTAATTATTAAGATTTCCAACTCTTAACATATATCCATTTTATGATAGATTATCTGGATGACATGTTCCATGTTTCTCCCATTCATGTCTAATTAATAATTCTAATATCTTACTTTCTGAATATAAATGTATCTGCATACATACCATTCCAAGTAACATCTATTAATGTTTTTGTAGCTACAGTTAATTTATCTTCATCATATTCTTCATCTTTGCAATTGAATATCATTCCACATGTTGTTTCAAGCATTGTATTTGGCCATAATCCATGTGTATTCCATCTACCATTATCATAATTTCCCATATATGTTTTTGTACATTTCTAAAATTTGCATATCGATCCTGGCCATTCTTAAGCAAATACATACATATAGCCTAAAATTTCATCATTTTATTAACAATATGTTTGACTAAATATGTACATTAACAATATCATTACTTTTATTTTCATTGTTATTAAATAATTATTATATATTCTGATTATATAATTATATGATATCATATAATTATTTACATACATAATTAATATCTCAACTATCATCAATTTTATTCTTAAGACTTTCAAAATAATCTATGGCTACTTTGTTATCTTACATAAATTTATCAGTCATCAATAATTTTTAATGAATTGATGGATTTAAATTTATTGAATACCATTTTTTATATGGTTTTAATGCATCTTCTTTCATCTATTAAATAATTAAAGAATGAATTGAAAGATCTTCAGTAGTCTAACATTAATCATCAATCAATTTAGTTTTTTGTTTTACTTTTACTAAATTTTCATTATTACAGGATAAATCTGTTTAAGTTTCAACTGTTCTAAGATTATTATTATTTATTTATTAATCTATTTCTTTTTTTGATTATTCTACATTTACATTAGATAATTCATTTGATTATATTTATTATGACAATTTACTTTTGAACTTATATTAGATAAGAACTTTCTTCTAATTTTATTGATTGTTTTCTCTTATTTAGTAATTTTATGATTCTTAATATTTGATTGTTTCTTGTTTTGGATATAGATTCTTTTCATAAGATTACTTTTATATAGAATCTAAAGTTTGAATAGATTATTCAGAATCATCTTAAAGACAGATGTATTATTTATTAAATTTGTTATTTTTAAATTACTCCAACAATCTTTTTCTATTCTCTAAACACTTTTCTAAATAGTATGAAGGTGGATTTGGACAAATATTGGAGGGTTAATGCATAGTATTAATTATTTATTAAACAAATACATTTTTATTAATAAGTGTCTCAAAATTTGACATCCCTTTAGATTATACCATTTAATAAATATATTTATTTATTTATGTATATTAATATCATGCTGTTGCTTTTTTAATAAATGTACGTTATGCAGCTCTTCTAATCTTTCCTGCATATCTTCCAGCTACTGTATCTGCATCTTTTACATCAGACTTATCAAATTAATCTACTTTTGCTTCCTTTCTATCTACTACATCCATCAAATTAATTTCACAAGTATTATCTCTATATTATATTTAATATTTATACGGATTAACAAATACATACCCACCTAAATGCAAAAAGTCACCTGTCACTCCTTTTACATCTTAAGTGAATTTTATTTTTAAAGGACCTGGAGGTAAAATATAAACTGCAGCTGGAGTTCTATTTTGAATTATCAATGCTGCCTTATTTATTTATAATGCATTATTATTACTTCATTTGTTTTAGCCACTATTCTTGAAAAACCTTCAAATTTGTCTAATATTGTTCTATATGGAGTTCTAATTGTCAATTCCATCTTAGCTTTCTTTGCTGTACTAAAACATGCCTAATTCTTAAGGGCAAGTCCTATCACTCCATTAGCGATTCTATTCATAATTTATTTATTTAATTTTTATATTTATTTTATATGTTCAAAATATATACATAAGAAACCTATTTGTGAACATTCAAATTCTGTAGTTGTCAAATATTTAACATATCTCAAGAAAATATCATCAAATCTATTTAGATAAATGTTATTATATCTTAAAGAACTCATCTTACACAATATTCTTTAAGCAATTATTCAAACTTTTTATTACTTAAGATCATTTTGGAACATATCATCAATTTGAAGGGCTTAACAACCTTTTATAGATTAAAAGAATAGAATATTTCAATTAGTTGATAATTCTACTCTAGATTTTGTGCATCCTATATTTTCTATACCCTACATTATCATTTATATATCAATGAGAAACAAATACTGTTGCTAAAATTCATTCTAAGAGATATATAATTGGGAATTAATCAGAACACGTAATAATTTAATTGAATCTATTAAAATAAATTAAATAAATTGATTTTGTAATTAGTAAAAGATTTGAATTAATGGATATTTTACTTATTTTTATGTTATAGACTTTCTTTATTTACTCAAAGGCAAAGTGATACGATACAATAAATATATCGAAAGATATTAGATATTTCCTCCTCCATAGAGAAGAATTTTATCACCAAAATTACATAGAGAGAGACTTTTCGATAAAATGTTGAAATATAATCTTAATATTAAATTGAAGGCACATTTAGATTTAGTTTAAATTTCTAATTACATTCACAATATTTTATCGATTTATTAGGATATAAATAAATAATATGAAATATGTGAAGACCGATCATGAATATTGGAATGAAACTCTAACAGATGAGTTGAATTTTCAATTATAAAAATTGATAAATAGTTTTGATTGGGTATAAATAATTCATTTATTTGTTTTTATTTTATAAATAATAATTATTTAATATAATTGCATGGGAAATCAAGAGGGAATGTGTTGTCTATCTAGAGAAAAGGAGAATCATGTTTTGAATAATGAATTAGTTATATTTAGAGAATATATGAATGTGAAAATAACGGTTAAATTGGGTGACATATAGAAGGAATCTGGAGAAAGTGTAAGTAAGTTCTTACTTTATAATAAAGTTTGTTTGTATACAAATGCTGACAAAATTCCGTTATAATAAAACATCATTCAATAGATTTATGACAATTTAAGTCGAAGTATAAATAATTCAAATGTTTTAGTTGGGTATGAACAAGTGTACATTCAGAATTTAGAAATGAGTAATTATAAATGTATTACCTATTATCGAGTGAGAGTTTTTGAAGTACAATAGATAATAATATTTAGTCAGAAAAAGATTTATTCTAATATTATAACGGATTTCGAGAATGGTAAAAATAAATATGAAGATATAATAGTTTATAATAATTGAATGATGAAGAATACAAAGACATTTTGATATGTGATTGTCCAATAAAATAAAATAGATCATTTAGTTCTGAAGTATTGGTTAGATCAGTTATTGAGTAATAATATAATTTATAACGTAGTTTTATTGAAGAATCAAAAAGTAGATTAAATATAAAAAGCATAACAATAATGAATTGTGATAAAAGAAGTGTAAAATGTAATAATTTATAAAGAGTCTCGTTTTTTGAAATATGAACTAATCAAATAAATAGAGGAATCAAAAGAGCCAATGTTAAGAAAAGAGAGATAGAACAAATTTATGAAATTCATAACATCAACAAAGAGTGTAACATCTGAAATGGGAAGATAAAATAAATGTGATTTCAGTTTAAAGGATTTTGATTTAGGAGATGAATCAAAATTAATGCTTGCTTTAAAAGAAGATTAATAAGAAGAATAATGAATAATGTAATTATTATTATTATTATTATTAA
>CAJJDN010000013.1:38273-48393 GCA_905182985.1 Paramecium sonneborni | reverse complement strand
AATATAATTTATAATTAATTATTATTATTGATATTATATAAATAATATAATAAATATGAATAAAAAGAAAAATACAACATCATCAGTTCCTACATTGCCATAGAGTAAAGTAAATCCATCTCTTTTGGCTCCACCTCCATAATAATTAAGTCCTAATCAATCTTATTCAACATTTATACCACCTGAACCTAAATTTGATCCAAATGATTATATTACAGGAACAACTACTAAAAGAGATATCATTTTATATAAAGAAATATTTGATTTTTTAGATTCTAATAATAATGGTGTTATATAACCTATGGATTTAAGAAAAGCATTTGCAAGTGCTGGAAAATATTAACCAAAAAAATAAATTATTTATTAAATGATTGCTGACTTTGATTAAGATTAAAGTGGTATTATTGAATTTAGAGAATTTGTAAGAATGATGGCAATGCATCCAGGAGAAAAAGATACAGATGATGATTTTGAAAATGTTTTTTATTAAATTGATTTAGATTATAAAGGTATTTCAATCTATTCTAAATTATATAGGTTATATAACAGCAGATGATTTAAGAGAATTAGCATCAGAATGTAATGAAAAAATTAAAGAAGAAGATTTATTAAATATAATTCATGCTTGTGATCCTGATGGAAATGGAACTATTAGAAAATAAGCATTTATTAGATATATGAAAAGTTTATAAAAGAAAAGATGATGATATTATAAATCAATATTATACATTTATTTATTATTATTATTTAATATGGGATGTGTATGTGGATCTAAAGAACAAACAAACGACCCTTATTCCAATAAATCTAAGAGTATATATCTTATTATGACAAATAGGAGCATAATAAAAAATTAAAGGAAAAGGAATACAGATTGGGGGAAATTAAGAAAATGCTCAATATGCTAATTAAAATGTAAATGTTATTATTTAAAATAGGATTTGATGGCTTAGGCTGCAGAAAAAAGATTAAAAGATTAAGAAAGAAGAGGAATGAATCCAGCAGCTTAAATTGAATATGAATTTAAAAAGTAAAAATTAGAAGAAGCAGAAAAATATCAAAAAGAAAGAAGAGGAGAAAATTATAATCTTAGATGGTCATGATTTTATTATTATTTATTCAACTATTAACAACAATTATCAATTTTTATCTAGTAAATTTAATTCAACATCTAAGTTCTTTTCTTCTTTATCATTTTTTTTCCTAAAATTAAGAATAACAAAATGAATACTATAAATATATTATCAATGCCGATAGAAATGGTAATAGAGATATAAACCATCCAACAACAACAAAAAAACTATCATAATTTAATGAGCCTTTAATTTATTATATGATAGAGATTATCAAAAGTACCACAATAGTAATGTGACATAATTTTGTAATAGAGAATTCAATAAATTTAGGGATCTTAATATTATTTAATTCTAAGTCCTTTTTGAATAAATGAAACCTTTATTGATTTCCAAAATAAAAGACTTCAAATAGTAATCCTCCCATAAAAGAAATGGTGGTTCCATATAAATCTACAAATTCAAGTAAATAAAATCCAATATCAGTACAATAAATAGATCCTAAGATTCCTAATAATATACAAATTCCCAATCTAACTTATTAAATAGTTAATTTAAATTAAAATAAATAGACTTCGCCTAAACAAGCATCTTCTATAGTACCAGCAATTAAATCAACAAATCCAAATTAAGTATCAATTCCCAACAATAATAATATTAAAAAGAATATAATACACCATAAATTAGGAATAGGCATTTATGCTAGAATAGCTGGATATAATACAAATGCTAAATCTGGACCAGATAACTAATTATACTATAAACAATATACAGGTAATTAATGTATTGGAATATCAAATTTAACACTAATATGTCCAATATAACTAAAAACAACTAAAGCAGCTAACATGCCACATAATGTAGTAATTATAGGAATAGCATAAGAAAAATTAGGTAGATTATCATCTTTATTTCTATAACTACCATATAAACATAAAATAGCCAAACCAACATTCATTTAAAATATTACTTAATTAGCTGCATCTACCCAAACTGAAGGATTTAATAATTGAATAAAATCTGGTTTTAATAAATAATAAATTCCTTCACTTGAACCTTCCAACATTAATCCTCTTACTAATAAAATTATTAATAATATATAAGGAGATGTAGCTGTTACAATTGCTATTTTACCAGATGTTTAAACTCCTTCTCTAACAATTATATAACTATATATATACTTAATAATCATATAAACAATTGTTAATGAAACCATATACGCAATAAGTAAACTCCATATTATTTCATCTTTTATTAAATATTTAAAATTAATACTAATGTTTGTGATTGAATCTGATATTTGAAGAATTTGTTCATAAAAGTGCTTTTTTGAAAAGGGTTATTCATCATCTATGATACTTTCAAGCCAAGGTAAAGGATATTTAAAAGAATCCCATAAAAATCTTAGTGAATAAGCCATTATAAGATTCTATGATTAAAATTAACTATACATAATAAGTGGATATATATGAAGCTATAATAATACCAACAAATCCAAAACCGGCTAATTTTGGTTTTTCTGTGGCAATTAAATGTGCAAATCCCATACCTTTTGTTTATCCAAGTCCAACTTCAAGAAAGAATAATGGAATAGCTATAATAATTACTAATAAAAAGTAAGGAATAAGAAATGTTCCACCTCCATTCTTAAAAACCACTAAATAATATTTTAATTGTAAAATATACAATAAGGGAATCTCCATACACTTCCAAAACCAGCAGCAAAACCTAGAGCTGTCATCATAAAAGTCCATGAATTTGTGAATTTCATTCTTTCTTACTAATACTCTTCCAAACTTTTAATTGATGACTACATTAAATTAATGATAAAAATCAAATTTAAGAACATGTTCTTAAAACCTAAAGATTAAATAATTTTATAAAAATATTTTCTTTTTATATAATGTACATAAATATACAATAATGTAAAAATTCATTTGAATAAATCATTTTCCCAATAAGTCTAATCAAATTTATAAACTCTTGAATATCCACCTTCTTCTCCAGTAATAAATCCTTTTCCATCAGGGAAGAATGCTAAAGAATTTATTGGTCCAATTTAATTTGGATCTTAAATATTTAAATATGAATATACTTAATAATTTTCCAACTTCTTCTTCATAAATAACATTACAAATATGTATATCGAATCCTTAGAATTTAGTTCTAGCAGTTTCTCTAGCAGGTATACCACCAGCAACAATTAAATGAGGTTTTTATTTTTGATCAGAATTGAATAATGGTGAAATCGCAACAGCATTCATAGGTACTTCATATTTAAATTATCTTAATAATTATAATGTAGTGGGATCAAAGATTTTACATCCATCATTAGCAGCAGTAGCTAATATTGAAAAATCTTTAGCAAATGTAAATTATTTAATTTCTCCATCATGTACTTATACTCTTTTAATTTCTTCTTCTAAAAATCAATTTGATTAATTAATTTACTTTATGGATAAGATAATAATAATAATTCTCCTTCTGTTGATGCCATTATAATTGATTAATTCAAATATCCCCAACTAGCTTAAGTAGTTTTAAATTTATCAGGAGTTACAAGTGTATCTGTTATTTCTAATACATCTTATGATTATCTTGATTTTATTTTATCTAAAACTTCTTTAAATTTTAATATTCTAGTTTCATAATTGATTTATGAACTCATTGGTTAATACACCTATATATTAAATATATAAACTATTTACAATAATTAAATATTCATCACCATAAGAGAATTCTACCCATTTTGCCTTTCTCATATCTGCTGTCAATTTACCAAGACTTTTTCCTCCATTTATTTAAAAGAAATCAACAGAACCCTTTTATGTTATTTGTAATCTTTACTTCTAATGAACCACTTACTAAATATTCACTATTATCTGTTAAATCTAATGTCTTTACTGCACCACTTGCTTTATAATTTCCTAATCTAATATATTATTTATTTAATTATATACCTTTCACCATTCTCTGTTAACCAACAATTTATACCACCATCCTATGATGCTGTAAAGAATAAATCTCCATCATAATTTATTTTTATTGTCATTATTGCTCTATCTGTTCCTCTAACATGAAAAGGCCTCATTTAATTAATTTAATTTATGGAAGAATAATTAAATTCATAACATTAAAATAATCTTAACATATTATTCATTTAACTAATTATGACAAATATTTTATTTATTAAGGATCTAATGATTAAAATGCTTCTCTCTTATAAAATTTTGCATTATTCTTTACAAATATCTTATTATTAGGAGATGAAAATGTTTTATCCATTAATACAAATTTATTTGAATTCTAACCATTTGTAGGAGAACCAATACTTTTTTTATTTTTATTTTCTATATAATTCTAATAATGATAAATTTATTCTTTGAATATTGTTTCTATCCTATTTTTTTATTACTATTCTAAATTCTTATATACCTTATTTATTTATTTTATCAATAAAGATATTTATAATAAATCTCCATATTTTGTACTTATTTTTACTAAAAATCCTTGCATTATTTATTCAAATTCATTGTTAAGCTCTTCTGGAACCATAATAAAAAAAACAAATGTCATAATCTAAATATAAAAGTTAAAAAGAGTTTGATCTTATTCACTCAGTTTTATTGAATATTCTGATTAAGACTATGATGTACTCATTCTACAAGGTAGATGTTATTTTAGACTTTAAATCTCTTTAATAACAGTATTAAATTATTCTTCTTTTGATTCCATATTTAAATTAAAATCTATTAATTTTTTTTGTAACATTTAATTTATTCCTTCACTTTCTATAATATCAGTTTATAGCTTTTTTATTTATTAATATAAATTTTAATTTTCATTTTATTACTTTTCGATCTTTGTTCTTAAATTTATTTCCAGATTTTATTAGTAAACTAAGATTTCTTAAACTTTTCTTAAATTTTTTAAACAATCTTAATAATGATCTATTTGTTAAACTTATACATCAACTAAGGATTCATTATAAACACTATTCTCTCCATTTAATCCAATAATATCTTTTAAGATTTGATTAATCTAAGAAAGCTAAGGATTTTAACTTGTTTTAAATTACATTGTTCTTACATTATAAAATTCTTATAATTATACAATCCTTTATTCAAAATATTCTTTTTATAATTACAACTCTTATATCATTTTTTTCTACTAATGATTTTATTAACCTAATTCATCAATTTATTATTTATTTTAATTCATTATATGACAAGATCTCTTTTTTAAAAGAATGTTTTTCTCTTTTTCATGCTATAATAGTGATGTTGTATTTTAAATGAAATTATACTATAATTTTTCCATTGCCTCAATAAAAGAAATTTTAGAATTATCTAAATTCTATAAATCTTTATATTTAAAATAATACCTTTTTAATTTAATTAATATTTTGAGAATATTACTCAATAAAAAATGAACTGTTGAATGATTTTTGATTATTCTCAATTAATTAATTTAATATTCTTATATATAAATCTTATTCTTATTTAGATTCTGCAATCAATTCTAAACGATATCCATTTCTTCCTTCAATTGCTAAAAATAATTCTTCATTAAATTATTTAGAGATTGTAAAGTTTTTTTTAAATAGCTTATATCTATTGTTTTAACTTTATTTAATTACTTTGAATAGTTAGTATGTATCTGAATTATTTAATCTATTGGAATAATCTATTTAGACGTAGGAAATTTAGATGTTTTAGATTTCCAACAAATAGCATTCAAAAAAGGACAATAAAAAATTGTTCTCAAAGCAGTTTTTTTANACAAGGTAGATGTTATTTTAGACTTTAAATCTCTTTAATAACAGTATTAAATTATTCTTCTTTTGATTCCATATTTAAATTAAAATCTATTAATTTTTTTTGTAACATTTAATTTATTCCTTCACTTTCTATAATATCAGTTTATAGCTTTTTTATTTATTAATATAAATTTTAATTTTCATTTTATTACTTTTCGATCTTTGTTCTTAAATTTATTTCCAGATTTTATTAGTAAACTAAGATTTCTTAAACTTTTCTTAAATTTTTTAAACAATCTTAATAATGATCTATTTGTTAAACTTATACATCAACTAAGGATTCATTATAAACACTATTCTCTCCATTTAATCCAATAATATCTTTTAAGATTTGATTAATCTAAGAAAGCTAAGGATTTTAACTTGTTTTAAATTACATTGTTCTTACATTATAAAATTCTTATAATTATACAATCCTTTATTCAAAATATTCTTTTTATAATTACAACTCTTATATCATTTTTTTCTACTAATGATTTTATTAACCTAATTCATCAATTTATTATTTATTTTAATTCATTATATGACAAGATCTCTTTTTTAAAAGAATGTTTTTCTCTTTTTCATGCTATAATAGTGATGTTGTATTTTAAATGAAATTATACTATAATTTTTCCATTGCCTCAATAAAAGAAATTTTAGAATTATCTAAATTCTATAAATCTTTATATTTAAAATAATACCTTTTTAATTTAATTAATATTTTGAGAATATTACTCAATAAAAAATGAACTGTTGAATGATTTTTGATTATTCTCAATTAATTAATTTAATATTCTTATATATAAATCTTATTCTTATTTAGATTCTGCAATCAATTCTAAACGATATCCATTTCTTCCTTCAATTGCTAAAAATAATTCTTCATTAAATTATTTAGAGATTGTAAAGTTTTTTTTAAATAGCTTATATCTATTGTTTTAACTTTATTTAATTACTTTGAATAGTTAGTATGTATCTGAATTATTTAATCTATTGGAATAATCTATTTAGACGTAGGAAATTTAGATGTTTTAGATTTCCAACAAATAGCATTCAAAAAAGGACAATAAAAAATTGTTCTCAAAGCAGTTTTTTTACTGTTAGACCGAGAAAACTTTGTAAAAGTGGTTCCTTTGACAATTTGTTGAAATTCTTAAAAATATGATTAAGTTTTTTATTGTAAATTGATGCAAATTTCAAATTATGTTGCCAATTAAGTTATTTGATTATCAATATTTCTTATTTCTAGAATGTAACTATCATCATAATACATTATTCTATTTTTTAAACCATTTAAGGATCAATTTTGTATTGTTCCTTCCATATTCTAAGTTCTTATTCTAATGATTACTCCAAGATACTGCTTTTATCAAATATCTATGAATCAATAGAATAATCATTAAAGACTTTTATGTCTGATATTTTAGATACTCCCAACATTTAATTTCTAACATTTGGAGTTAATTTAACAGAATTAGAATCATTTAAAGATTCATCCTGATATTTCTTTTGAAGATTTTTCTATAACTAATGTTATTTGCCAGGACATTAGTAATTATCTAACATTTTTTAATTTAAAATTTTAATATAACGAATATACTGAGTATTTCAACATTTAGAAAATTAAAATAAAAAGGTATTTTTTTAAAACTTTATAAATCATCCATTAATAGCACTTTTAGTTCTATGCGCATATCTTCTTCTTATAGGCTTTTTAACAATAGGTGATTCTTCATCTTTAAATTTTGGGGAATTTGTTATTAGAGGTTAATTAATAAAATTATTGGCATTCTGTTTAATAATATTAACATTATTATTATTATTATTACAATTATTATTAATATTATTATTGTTATTATTAATAATATTTCCATCATCCATCTAGAATGTATAATTTCTAATATGTCTTACTAATTTTGTTATACTCTATTTTTTCATTATTTTTGTATCTGATTATACACCAACTATTTTCTTTTTACTATTACTATTACTATTATTAGCGTTATTATTATTGTTTTTTGGGGAATAAAACATAGGAGTCTTATCACATTAATTTGAACTTGTTGAATTTCTTTCCTCTCGAGATTATATAGAATCATCCAAATATTAAAGCTTTTAATTTTGCTCAATTATTCTTTATTAGAATTTAGATGGAACAATTAGATTAGATTAATTTATATTGTTTTCTTAGTTATTAAAATTCTTCACATTGTGAACTTTTGTATTGAATAAAATTAATTATTTTTTTAGTGCTAAGGATGGATTTACTACATATTTCAAAGATTTTAAGTGATAGAAAGCCTTTTCATATTACCACTTTTTGGTGTTTATTAGATATGCTATTAATATGGCTGTACTCCAATTTAATCCATTCTAACAACATACTAATACAGAAGAACGTTTAATTTCGTTTTAAATAAGTTGACAAGTCTTTTCAAATATGTCTATTGCTTCTCCAATGTTTTCATCTACTCTCTAAGTCATTTTATCAATAGTACATGATAGGTAGCATACTCTGTAAATTTAGTATGATTTTATTCTCCAACAACAATTATAGTTCGAATGTTCTTTAATTTAAAGTATTGAATTGATTCCAAGACATGAACATTCCCTTGATAGATTTTGTGGAAGCGTTCCTCAACTACTGCAAAGAGAAAGGCTTAGTTAAGCATTTTTGATGTGAACCAAATAAATGATAATTATATTTTTTAGATATTTTTATAATGTAAATATTACGTAATAGGATATTAATCAATTATTTAAGTAAAAAAGTCTCTTTGATGATGCCTATCTCTCAAAAAAGAGCGTAAAGAATTAAATTATATATTTTAAATATAAGTTGTTCCATTTGCAACTGAAGCGGATAAAATTAATGTTTTTCTCAAAGAAATTCTAAGAGGATTTAATTATGTGTGATTTTTAGTAATCAATATAAAGTGGGAAGAAGTTAATTAACAATTAGAATTTATAAGATATATTGACTTTGCAATTATTACTTGTAAGAACTTGTCTTTGGAGTATTATCACATTCAAAGCATTTTGGCTTAATTTGTAAAATGATTCTGAAAAAAAAGAATAAATATAGGATAAAAAGATTTTATGATTGACAGAATCTAAAAATGGAAGTGAGTAGGATATAGGATGAACAGAGAAAGGAACTTTTTTTTTTTTAGAAAAGCATCTTTGGCTTTTTTATATAAAGTTAAAATATAAATTAATTGAAAGATTGAAAATATTATGGTAATTATCGAATTTTAAAGAAATTTTATTTAAAACAGGAAGAAATTGCAGATAATTTAGTATTATTTAAATTTATTCATTTAATTATTGTATTGATTTGAACAATAAATATTTTATGGATTATTGTTATATTGTATAGATGGTTTAGGTATTTCTGAAAAAAAATAGAGTTGATTTTTGGGTTTGGGGTTGGAATATAAAAGATAATGATAGAAAATAATTTGATAATGATAATCAATAAAAAAAGTAATCTATTTAATTTATACTGAAATATCAAATTTAATATTAAATAATCACCTATGAATATCAATGAATAGTTATTATAAATATTGACAGACGTATGCATTTAGAATTTTATGTAGATTTGCAGTGTACTTAGATCTGCTGTCACAAAAGAGTTGAGTACATAAGAAATACTTAATGCACTAAAACTTCACATCTTTACACTGCTAGAATTAGTATCTTAAAGCAAAAATCTTGAATATGATGAATTAGAGAAGGCTGTTTAAAAAGCAGAAGCAGAGATACGTTTTCATATTAGGGTATATAGATTAACATAATCATAGTTAGAGTAGTAGATGAGACTCTATGCAGATAATCTTTAAGAGAAGATTGAATAATTAGAATTTGAAAAGTAAAAATAGAAGTACAATAACATAATTTAAATATATATTTTAGCGAAAAAAAATCATAGAATTAATTTTAATAACGTGAAGGAAGTCCAAATGTAATAAAGAAATCTTATATCAGGAAAAGGTCTTCCACTAAAAAACAATATGTCTCATCAAAATAATAATAATACTATCAACAATCCTCCTTCAAATAGAAAAGTGAGAGAAACTAATCTCAATAATCTCAAGAAAAATTAATTGATAAACGCTAGTCATTATTAAAATCTTAAAATAGTTATTCATACATAAAAATGTACAATATATAGAAATTGATTATAAATAAAAATTAAAATAATAATACAAAATAGGGCATATAAATCAATTAACAAAAAGGT
>CAJJDN010000013.1:9328-37879 GCA_905182985.1 Paramecium sonneborni | reverse complement strand
TAATTAACAATTAGAATTTATAAGATATATTGACTTTGCAATTATTACTTGTAAGAACTTGTCTTTGGAGTATTATCACATTCAAAGCATTTTGGCTTAATTTGTAAAATGATTCTGAAAAAAAAGAATAAATATAGGATAAAAAGATTTTATGATTGACAGAATCTAAAAATGGAAGTGAGTAGGATATAGGATGAACAGAGAAAGGAACTTTTTTTTTTTTAGAAAAGCATCTTTGGCTTTTTTATATAAAGTTAAAATATAAATTAATTGAAAGATTGAAAATATTATGGTAATTATCGAATTTTAAAGAAATTTTATTTAAAACAGGAAGAAATTGCAGATAATTTAGTATTATTTAAATTTATTCATTTAATTATTGTATTGATTTGAACAATAAATATTTTATGGATTATTGTTATATTGTATAGATGGTTTAGGTATTTCTGAAAAAAAATAGAGTTGATTTTTGGGTTTGGGGTTGGAATATAAAAGATAATGATAGAAAATAATTTGATAATGATAATCAATAAAAAAAGTAATCTATTTAATTTATACTGAAATATCAAATTTAATATTAAATAATCACCTATGAATATCAATGAATAGTTATTATAAATATTGACAGACGTATGCATTTAGAATTTTATGTAGATTTGCAGTGTACTTAGATCTGCTGTCACAAAAGAGTTGAGTACATAAGAAATACTTAATGCACTAAAACTTCACATCTTTACACTGCTAGAATTAGTATCTTAAAGCAAAAATCTTGAATATGATGAATTAGAGAAGGCTGTTTAAAAAGCAGAAGCAGAGATACGTTTTCATATTAGGGTATATAGATTAACATAATCATAGTTAGAGTAGTAGATGAGACTCTATGCAGATAATCTTTAAGAGAAGATTGAATAATTAGAATTTGAAAAGTAAAAATAGAAGTACAATAACATAATTTAAATATATATTTTAGCGAAAAAAAATCATAGAATTAATTTTAATAACGTGAAGGAAGTCCAAATGTAATAAAGAAATCTTATATCAGGAAAAGGTCTTCCACTAAAAAACAATATGTCTCATCAAAATAATAATAATACTATCAACAATCCTCCTTCAAATAGAAAAGTGAGAGAAACTAATCTCAATAATCTCAAGAAAAATTAATTGATAAACGCTAGTCATTATTAAAATCTTAAAATAGTTATTCATACATAAAAATGTACAATATATAGAAATTGATTATAAATAAAAATTAAAATAATAATACAAAATAGGGCATATAAATCAATTAACAAAAAGGTAAGATTAAAGGATTATATATTATAGCAAAACTATTAATGGAGTTTTTAATAATATTTTAGATGAATCTCCTAATAAAAAGAAATGGTAATTATAGTTATTTATTAATTCATTCATCAGTCCATCTTAATCTTCTTCCTTAATCCCAAATTCCAAATTTAATTAATCCATCAGATAATATGTATTTTCCTTTCCCATGTAATTTACCATAATGCCATTAACCTACATACTATCTACCATCTGGCCATTAATATATTCCTTTTCCATGCATTTTATTATTAAACCATTCCCCTTTGTATATTCTGCCATCAAACCAATTACATTCTCCCTATTAATAAATTAATTATTATTATTATTACATATCCATTCATTTTATGATCAAACCAGTCTCCTTCATAATAACTACCATCAGGCCATATATATTTTCCTTTACCTTATTTCTTACCTTCAAAATAATCTCCTTTGTAAATAGATAAATCAGGCCCTATCTTATTAATATAATTTTACATTTCTCTTCTCCTTTCCCATGTTATTAATCATTTTTCCAATATCCTTAATACACAGTACCATTACTTTATTTATAAATTCCATAACCATTTCCTCTGTTATCTGCCCATTCTCCAACATACGAATCACCATCTATATGATAGAAACTACCATATCCACATGCTTTATTATCAATCCATTCTCCATCATACCTAGCTCTATCAATCCAAATTTAGACGCCTTTTCCATCTCTCTTGTTTCCTAACCATTCTCCCTCATACGTAGCACCGCTCTTAAAAACAAATAAGGGTCGTTTCTCTCTTTATTAGCCAATACTCACATTATTCGCTTATAATTTAACAAATACTAATATTACTTCCAAATTCTAATTAATTAAAGTATTTCTTTTTATCTTTGTTAACTACTTTTGCTAAATCAATTTATTACTATTCTTATTTATCATTTCCCTTATCAAATTGATAAAATTTCTTCTTCATTTCCTTATAACTTTATCTAACTTTATGACCTTTCCAAATTTTTTGTATCACTATTGCCTTGTCATTAAAATTAACCTTCATTCTTTCTATCTCTTGATTAACAGAAAATTCAGAAAACTTTTTATTATTTTATTCTTTTGTAGCACAATTTATCTATTTTACATCATTCTTTCTATAAATTCAATTTTATTACACCATCTATTAAACTGTGACATGATTATTGTGATTAAGATTATGCTCTTTAACTATCTGACTTTTTAGTTACCTTTACTTCAATATTTGATTCCGTTTTATCTTTTTAACATTAAATACAATTTGAACAATTTCCTCCCATTTTTCTACTTATATTTATAACATTATATAATTTTATAAATATCAAATTGTTACACTGCTAATTTTTAAATCACTATTAATATTCCCATTTCTATTATTTTAATTCAATTTTAAATTTAATCTCATACCATAGCTTGTAAGCTAATAATCTTTTTTTTTAATTTTTTGGATTTACATTTCAAAACAATTATTTTTAATTTTTTAAATATTCTTTTTAACTAAGTTTTAGAAACTGATTGATTCTATAACATTTGTTTTTATTAATATTAATTCACTAAAGTAATTTTATTAGTAGTTTACATACTAACAGAAAATTATTTAAAAATTCCCTAGATAACAATGGCTATTAAAATTATGAATAATCTGTCAACTAAGATATAAGTATAAATTTACATTCTTGAAGAGTTATTAGGATCATCAAAAGATTTTATAATTTCAATTAAAAGATTTGCCTTTTTAGAAAATATGCCTATTTTAATAGATATTTAGCTATGTAAAATTTTTTTTTCTGAGATTGGGGAATTTTGTTAATTTAATAACATCTATTCTCATTATGAGTTCTATTTAAATTTATAAGCTATTTATTCAATTTCAAAATATAATAGTTTATGGGAAATGAAAGATTTTCTATAAAAAATATAAAAGAAAATGATATTAATAAAATTTATAAATATTTGCATAAATTATAAAATAAAATGGTATATGATAAATTTAATAAAAATTTTCTATTAAAATGAAAGAGAAAACAATATGAATTTAATTTGTAACTAGTTCTATAGAAATANTCTATCAATCCAAATTTAGACGCCTTTTCCATCTCTCTTGTTTCCTAACCATTCTCCCTCATACGTAGCACCGCTCTTAAAAACAAATAAGGGTCGTTTCTCTCTTTATTAGCCAATACTCACATTATTCGCTTATAATTTAACAAATACTAATATTACTTCCAAATTCTAATTAATTAAAGTATTTCTTTTTATCTTTGTTAACTACTTTTGCTAAATCAATTTATTACTATTCTTATTTATCATTTCCCTTATCAAATTGATAAAATTTCTTCTTCATTTCCTTATAACTTTATCTAACTTTATGACCTTTCCAAATTTTTTGTATCACTATTGCCTTGTCATTAAAATTAACCTTCATTCTTTCTATCTCTTGATTAACAGAAAATTCAGAAAACTTTTTATTATTTTATTCTTTTGTAGCACAATTTATCTATTTTACATCATTCTTTCTATAAATTCAATTTTATTACACCATCTATTAAACTGTGACATGATTATTGTGATTAAGATTATGCTCTTTAACTATCTGACTTTTTAGTTACCTTTACTTCAATATTTGATTCCGTTTTATCTTTTTAACATTAAATACAATTTGAACAATTTCCTCCCATTTTTCTACTTATATTTATAACATTATATAATTTTATAAATATCAAATTGTTACACTGCTAATTTTTAAATCACTATTAATATTCCCATTTCTATTATTTTAATTCAATTTTAAATTTAATCTCATACCATAGCTTGTAAGCTAATAATCTTTTTTTTTAATTTTTTGGATTTACATTTCAAAACAATTATTTTTAATTTTTTAAATATTCTTTTTAACTAAGTTTTAGAAACTGATTGATTCTATAACATTTGTTTTTATTAATATTAATTCACTAAAGTAATTTTATTAGTAGTTTACATACTAACAGAAAATTATTTAAAAATTCCCTAGATAACAATGGCTATTAAAATTATGAATAATCTGTCAACTAAGATATAAGTATAAATTTACATTCTTGAAGAGTTATTAGGATCATCAAAAGATTTTATAATTTCAATTAAAAGATTTGCCTTTTTAGAAAATATGCCTATTTTAATAGATATTTAGCTATGTAAAATTTTTTTTTCTGAGATTGGGGAATTTTGTTAATTTAATAACATCTATTCTCATTATGAGTTCTATTTAAATTTATAAGCTATTTATTCAATTTCAAAATATAATAGTTTATGGGAAATGAAAGATTTTCTATAAAAAATATAAAAGAAAATGATATTAATAAAATTTATAAATATTTGCATAAATTATAAAATAAAATGGTATATGATAAATTTAATAAAAATTTTCTATTAAAATGAAAGAGAAAACAATATGAATTTAATTTGTAACTAGTTCTATAGAAATATCATAAATTTTATAAAAAATTCTTCATTAAAACATGATAAATTAAATTTATAATTATTTCTTTAAAAATTAATTTTTACTAGCATATGATAAATATAACAACAATTTTATAAAATAAAATTATTAATTTTTCACTATAATTGTATCTATTGCATCTTCTTAAAAGGTGCTCAAAAAAGCATTTGAGTCAAGATCTATTAGGGTGACCTTTTTCTCGCCCTTATATTCATCCTAAAATTTCTTTTGGGATTTCCTGTAAGCTTAGGGAAATATGAGAAGTCTATCTTGATTTTTCTACCCCGATACACAGAATTACAATCTTTTAACTTCATTTTTATTTTTAAGATCCGTTCATTCTACAGGGTAAGTATTTCTAAGATCTATTCTCTTGTCTTATCTCTTCATAAGTCCAATCAATCACTTCATGTTTATTTTTTCTTATTGCATTATTTTGATCCGAAACTGTTAGGTCCTTATCGATTACAACATATTTATAATTGATGTCGAGAACTTTGGTTTCACATTTTGTTATAAAAATATTAAACTAAAACAAAATAGACTTTCTAATATGTACATTAACAATTATAGTTAAGGTTTATTTATTTATTTGATTGCATAAGATTTCATAAAAATTTAATAAACTTTTAAATGTATAAAATTTTTAATTTAAAATTCAAAATTCAATATTTAAATTTGAGTGGTAAAAGGTTTTTACTTAAATTTAATCTTAATAAAAAAATCAGTCATAATAAATAAAGTTCCAAAAATAAGATTGTTCCATTGCGCCAGATGTGGGTAGGTATGGAATACATTCATAAGACCTCATATTCAACATACATACCGTTTCTTCACACTCATGGGGAAATATGATAGATGGTTTTATATGAGTAGTAGTACATTTTGGGTTTAGAAATGGATTTCGTATATTAATTAGTAAAAATTAACCTGTAAAAAGAGGTGCGGAATTTTTATGAAATAAAAAGGAACATTAATACATAATTATTCAGGATTGAATAAGAAAAATATTAAATAATCAAAAGTTAGATAGTATCCTGATTGGTGTTATTTTGATTTAGGATAAAAAATATCAATTGGACATCAGGATAATGAAAACAATAGTGTATCCAACAACATAAATAAATAGAAGATTCAAAAAAAAATATTTACTTAAATTAACTTTTACGAAATTAAAAGGAAAGAGTGTTGTAACCCCTCCATCTCAATCCATCTGAAAAAAGCACATTCCTGGAGGTCCAGTGAATGAATACCTAGCAAAAGGAGTAAGGAGGAACAGAATATAACCTGGTATCTGTTTCGGACCCTACCCATCAGCAGCCTAGTATTATTACTAAGGAAGAAAGTATATGACAGAGAACTCTTTCAACAACATAGGGGTGGACAAGAAGCTTAGGCAGAAATGGTCAAAAATTAAAAACGAAACTCGAACTACATAGAATAAAATATGAGGCAAATTTAAGCTTTTGACTTTCCATTTTAATTGATTAAAAAATTAGAATAAAGCTGCCTTCTTATTTTAATATTAATTAAAATTGACATGATTACTTTCAATCAATAAATATTAAAGTTCTGTATAAATTCCAACAGAAATTCATTTTAAAGAATTCAAAGTTAAAAGTAGAAAATATTTTATTCATTATAAATCATTATTTATTTATAATTTTTTAAATCAATTTTTATATAATAAATCATATGTGTATAATAAGTTCTGTTTTCAATGGAAACTCTGTGAAATAAAACAAAAACTAGTAACAATAATGTGACTCAAAACTTTTATTATTTCTTACTAAATTTTTGGAGAGGAAAAATTGATTCTTTCTTATTCCATTAAATTTGAAAACAATCCTCAAATCTTCTCGTTTTCAAATAAGATACTTTTCTATGAACTTAATGATTGAATTTTTATTATATAATATCAAATCAACAATCTATACAAGAATTGTCATAATTTACAATAGAATACAAAGAAATATATTAAGAAGATTTAATATTTTAATCTTATTCTATCTTTAAATAGACATAATTCCTTACAAAAACTTAATTTTTTAATCTTTATCTATATGATTAAATAGATTAAGGAATCCCTTAACGATACAAAAGACAAGTATCCTTCTAAAAAAAACACAAAATTTAGATAATTTTTAATGAAATTCCAAAAAAATATCAAAAATATTAAATTTTTTTATTTTCGTTTATAAAACAACGAAATGTGCATTTTATTATTATTTTTCTAAAACTGATATTTTTGTAATTTATTTAGATATTAAATTATAAGTTAAGAGATAAGATATTATTCTTGTCTTGAACTCTAATTAAAATATTCAATACTAATAACTATTATACTTCTCTATGATGGATTAATCTGTCTGGTCTATTTAATAATTTTAGAAGTTTCAAAAATGAGAACCCAATATTAAAGTCATTTTTAAATTTATTGAAGATTTAAATAAATGGAAAATTTATTCATATTTATATCAAGAATAGAAAATCTATTTTTTGAACTATTTCCAAATTTTATATTGATTTAGAATTCTTATGATTCCTAATTGTCAATAATTTAATTAAAATTATTATTTAATTTCTATCCTTTTTTATTTTCTTTTTAATAATGAATCAAATATAATTGGTCATTTGAATACCTTCAATTTGGTGTGCATAATAGATTATTCGAACTCATTTAATATCAAAATTAAAAGTCTTCTATAATTGATAGATTCTTCTGTGAAAATAATTAACAGTTGCTTTACCTTAGTTATGAGTATCTAAATACTAGAGCTCATAGTTCTAAAGGTCAGAGATTCGCCTGTTGAATCATCAAAGGATGTTAAATAAAACCCATTCAAACTTTAAAGCTTCTTTACTTTACGTATCTATGTAATACTTAGTTATAGATCAAAATTTTAAAAGAATGCCATTACTTATAAAAGAAAAACCCTTAAAATATATATTTTAGTAGTGGCTCAAACATGTGGACAGGGTGTGTTAAAACTCAACCCATAATTAAAACCCATTAATGGATTACAGTGGATAAGTTATAGCAGTCTAGGTCTAAAGCGAAGTCAATTTTGCAAAAATTAAATTTCAATGATTATTCGAAAAATTACGAAAGAAGGGTAAACGAATTCACAAAACTTTTTTGTGGAGATTAATATTACAACCAAGGGCTCATGGTGTCTCTCATGACTTTACGAAAGCTTTCAAGCTAAGACAAATTCAAAAAAATAAATTATTATTAATTTTAATCCAGAATTTTATTATAAAATTATATTTACAAGATCAAGCTAATCTCATATCTCAAATTATTATTATAAATTTAAAATGAAACAGTGTAAGATCAGATTAAGGTCTGGGATAACTTATTTAAATCAACCATTTAGCAAAAATGGATTTTATTTTCATGCTAATTAACATAGAAAAGTAGTTAATTAAACAAATGTGTTATTGAATTTCTCCATTTTCAAAAGGAAAAAGAAACTTTGGAATAAAAATATTATCATTTAATTAGAGCATATAAAAATTATTATTAACAATTTATTTTGGCTGATCAAGTTATATCAGCTCAAGTCGGTATCAAATTTATCCTTCTTTACGAAATAACTGGATAATGATTCCTGACTATAAAGTTAATTGACCTATATAATTAACTTTTTAAATATGTACTAAATTTTTTTATTCTTTTTATAATAACATATTTATGATAAGTTAGAAAAATTGATAAAATTTATATAGAGAATGATTTCATTTTATTATTTTAAAAATCATGTAGCTTCTCTTTATAAATAAAAATAATTTTTTTATAAATAAATTTGATATCAACCCTTAATAATTATTGAATATAAAATGTTGATATTTTTTATTTATATTTCATTTCTAAACCTCTGCTTTTTGACTTATTAATTCCTTTATTTGAATAAATCTTGTTCTAATCTCAAGTCCAAATTATTTAAGCAAAAAAATAATCTACACTAATATAGATAATAGTATGAAGAACAAAATTACCCATCCAATTATATACTTTTAATCAAACGATAATATATTGCTTACATCATCAACAGCCAGTAGAGTAGTAATCAAAAGGATTATGAATATACATAAATCAGGAAGGGCTTATAAAAAAAGTTAAGATTTATTTTAAAATGGATTCTAGAACAAAATTAAAACTAAATTGAAGAAGCATGGTACACAACAAAATGATGTTTAGAGCAAAGGATTTTCATAAAAATACACAGTAAAAAATATAAACATAGTTTTTCGCATTAAATTGACAAAACAATAATTTCTGCCTAAAATAGTTTTAGTGTTCAAACCTTCGTATAAAGATGAATATTAATTCTAAAATATTAGAGACTCATATAAAATCGAATGTTGAGAGCAAACAAATGAATATAGTTTGAACATCAAGATTATGAGAATGATTCCAACAATGGCTAATGCAATATTCCATTTGATAAGAGCTAGATCTGATTCACGTTTATATTTTAATTAAAGAAAACAAGCTAAGCAAATATCAAAAAATACTAATCCAAAAAGGTAAAGTAATTAAGCTCTAAAGTTTATTTTAAATTTGACAGCTATTTGATATATTATATTTATTAGAAAAGGCAACTCTTATTTCTTAGTTTTTTTTGTTTTTTTGGGACATTCGGCTTAATTTTTATCTTAAATTTAATTGATTTAAAAAAACTCAATTTTGTGTGTGATATAAAATTTAGGCTTAAATTTTTTTTAAATATTTGATACAACACAAACTGAAAAGCAGTAAGCTATAAATGCAAGTGAAGTTAGAACACACATTAACTAGATGTTGTTTAAAAATAAAGGATTTACTTCTTTTTCAGTAAATTTTGGAGGTGCTTCAAAATAATAAGAATCATCAGGTGTATTTAAGTTGTAAATTTGAGGAATATTAAATATATCACCCCATTCAATTTTTTTGAAAAATAACTAAACATTTAAAGGGTAATCTACATTGAGAAAATAAAAATTATTAATCCAAGTCAAAATATCTAAAATTGACCAAAAAATATTAAAGCCTCCAAGAATAATGGTTATAGGTCCAATAAATTGTAAAGCAAAAGTAAAAGAAGAAGAGGTTGAAACAACATTTTAAGCTTATGCATATTAATCATCATTATAATAAACTAATTTTCTTGGAGTTATAATAATTTCCCTTGTATCTTCAAGAATTCTAGTTTCATTATCTTTTAATGGAACTATTAAATGAATAAGATTTTATTCACTTATAGTTTTAAAGAAGTTAAATTTTATTTAACATAAACCTTATCCCTTTTTTGTATAATTTTCCTAATTATAAATTTTATATGAGAATTCATCTGGTTGAAAATATTCTATCCAAATTTGTAATTTATTACAAATTCCATCAAGTTCAAAATCATCATACATCAAATCAAGATCATTTTTAGTAGTTGAATTAGAATAAGTTAAATCAATTTATTTCTAAGGTATATAATAGCATAAACCTTCATTACAAATAAATTTTTTTTCTATTTCACATTTAGAATTACATCCATCAAAATCAATAAGATTTCCATCATCACATTATTCTGTTCCAGCAATTATATTGTCTCCACATTTAGTAATACATGATTTTAACGATTTATCGAAATAAAAACCAGAAATATTATGGCATTGCTTACAATCATTTGTAGAGCATTTTATACAATTATTTGGAGTATTTATACATTCCTCACATTTTTCTGAACAAGAGTTGCAAGTATTATCTTTAAGAAAATATCCAATGTTGCATCTTAAACATTTTACTGTATCGTTTTCATATTTGCAATCATTACAATTGTCTTAACATTTATAGCAAAAACTTAATAAATTTTCATCCTCTTCACATTTATATAAAGGATCAATTTTGCAAAAACTGCAACCGTCTCTTGAAATATCATTTTAATCATCACATAATTCATTTCCAATTTTAATACCATCTCCACATTTAGTTATACATTTTTCTATTTGTAAATAATAACCATTTTAACACTCATAACATTTTCCTTTTTAACAATTAGTACACTTCTCATCACATTAGTATTTACATTCATAACATCCATCAAAAGGTATATAGTTCTTATCATCACATTATTCGTAACCTTTAATAATTCCATCTCCACAAAAAGGTATACAATCATTTGTTAAGCTGTCATAATATAAACCTATCAAACCTTCACATAATTTTATCTATTCACAAATATTTTTAGATTATACTAAAATATATGAAGATTCACATAATTTACACTTTCCTAATAAACAATCTAAACATTCTCTTTAACATTAGTATTTGCAATTGAAGCAACTACCTAATTCTAACTAATTATTATCTTCACACTCTTCATCATGAACCACTATTCCATCTCCACAATAAGATTCACAAATATTAGAAAATTAATTGAAATAATAACCATCTTCACATTTATAACAATTATTTTCAAAATATAATTCACAAAAGCTTGGAGCTACATACTTACAAATAAAGCAATTCTAATCAAATATTTCACATTATTCATCATGTGCAAGTATTCCATCTCCACAAAAAGAATTACACTAAAAACTTTCATCTAAATAATAGCCAATTTTACAAAGAATGCAGCTGTTTTCATTACATTTATCACAGTATTTAAAACACTGGCTGCAATAAAAATCTGGTTATAATTTAAGTTAATATTCACAAAAATCCATAGGAGTATTTTTCGATTTGCACTACTATTCAATTTTATCATAATATGCATTATCTTAACATTTTATACAACTATTTGTTATTTAAATTTCGCAGTTTTCAATAAACAATTATGTATTTTGAAGAGATTTAGAGCAGTAAAATTAATTCAAAGATAATTCATATCCATCATCGCATTTTTAGCAAATTCCATAGAAACAAAAGTGACAGTTTACATCACAAGAAAACCTACAAGCTTAACACTTTTAGAAAGATTACATTAAATCTACAACTTCACATTATTCATCATTTGATTTTAAATAATCTCCACAAATTGGATAACATTGAGATTATATCAATTAATAACCATCTTAACATTCATAGCAAATTCCTTTAATACAATAAAGACATGAATCTGTACAAGCAAATTAACAGAAATGACACCCATCTCCATAAATAAGATTACCATCATCACATTATTCATCATCTGTAACAATTTTATCACCACATAATGAATAACATAAGTAATCGATTTACTTATAACCTTTTTTACATTCATTACAACCAAGCCCTTTAATATTGCAAGTTTAGCAGGAAGTTTAACATTTAGCTTAACAATTTTAGCAACCTTTATATGGTAAACTTTAGGTTATTTCACATATTTCATCAATTACTAGCTATGAATCTCCACAAATAGGTTTGCATATTTAATCACTTGAAAGATAGTATCCTAAAGCACATTCTCTACATCGTTAATTTACACAATTCAAGCATATTGTAGATGGTTAACATTGAAATTAACATGTACTACTACAACCATCATTATTAATTGTATTTCCGTCATCGCATTATTCTGAATTTATCCCAGAAGGATCAATAACAATTAAACCATCTCCACAAATATTTTTACAATAATATAATTAAGGAAAAAACCCTGGTAATTCACAACTGAGACAAGTTTATGAGTTATAATTACAAGAGGAACATCCAATTCTACAATAATATTTACAATCTTTGCATCCATCAGTATCAATTAGATTAGCATCATCGCATTATTCATTTCCAATTACAATTAAATCTCCACATTTTTCTTTGCATAACCATGGAGTTATTGTTGGATCAATATACCATCCTTTAGTTGCACACTCAAAACACTCTCCTTTAATACATTTTGTACATTAAGGTTAACATTAATATTTACAATTATAGCATCCATCATATTAAATTATATTTCCATCTTCACATTCTTCAATTCCAGTAACAATTCCATCTCCACATATATCTAAACAAGGTAAAGTAGTTGTAGAATCACAAGTTTGACAATGAATTGGACATTGAAATTAGCAATTATAGCATAAATCATTTAAGTTTTAATTATCGTCTTCACATTATTCATATCCTTTTATTTATAAATCTCCACAAATAGGTTAACATTCTCCAAATTCTAATTGAAATCCAGAATCACAAGAATTACAAATAATGGTATGCCATATTGATTAATTATTATTACATTGTTTATAACATTAATTTAAAGTTGTATCTTCACTAGTTGGACAATCTAAATTTATTATTATAAATTATACTTGTACAAATATTGCTTAAATCATAATAACCAGGTTTACATTCACATTTTAATTCTTTTAATATTCTATTTAACATAGAATTACATGTTAAACAACCATCAATAGTTTTTTTAAAACAAGTTTAACATGATTAATCGCATAAAGAACATGTTCTTAAAGCATCTTCATAATATGAATTAGTTGGACAACTACATTTTGATTCCATATTTTCAATATTAATAATATTTGAACATTTTGAACATTCATTATTTGTGGGTCCAAAACAAGTTTCGCAAAATTTATGACATTATTAACATTAAGGATTTGATACTATTGGATAATATCCATCTATACAATTACATTATCCATTTATAAGTTTTCTATTATTAGTAAGTAAACATTCTGTACAGTAAGTAGAACTTAAACATTGATTACATTCATCTGGACAATCATAACATTGATTTGTATCTTCATACTGATTAATCTTACATATACATCCTAATTTAGTTAAAGTATAAGTTGATAAACATGTTTTACAATCTATTTTAGATATACATGTTAAACAAGATATAGGACATTAAAAACATTAAAAAGAATCTCTATCAAAATATTAAGTACTTAAGCATTCTTCTTAAGAAAACCTTACTATATTTGAATCATAAGTACTATTCCAAGATGTACATGTATTCTAATCTGAACATTCTAAACAATAAGGTTTGCAATAATGAACTGCAATATAATAATTGAAAAATCCACAATAAGCATAAATCGGCTCATTATTTGTTCCAAAACATTCCCAACTGATTGTTAAACTATTGGTATTATGACTTATTTTTTCATAAATTTTGTCGTATTTAGATTCATCAGGTTAAATCAAATAATAATTTGATGATGATTTAGAGATTGGTTGATTATTTTCAATTTAATATATAAATTTTCCATCAATTGGAAATTGTGGCCCATAAATTATATAAAATGCAATAGTAATGCTATGATGTGGATCAATTATATTATGAATTCTTTAAAATTTAGCTTAAGCCCAGACAAAAGGCCCTCCAAAAACTCTAAATACTTACCAATATGAATAATATATATCTGATCCTTTTAAAAAGTTTGAGCCACTTTGAGAGACTAAAGTATATTATTAATATTAATGAGGATCAATTGCTTTATTTGTATATTCTTAAATCAAATATTAAGAATCTAAATATGTAAATATATGAATACAAGGTGTTTCATCATCGTAATCTTAACAATATGTAGAATTTAATTTTTTCTGATATGGATTTTCACAACCCTAAATGCAACTACCATCCCTATATAAATAGTATCCATTTAAACAAGTCTTACATTTAAATGATACTTCACATAATTAGCAAAATTAGGAACAATATCCTGAAGTAAGCTAAACTGAAACCATTCCCCATCCTGCAGTGTTATCACTAATTTAAATAAATTAATAATTACGTATAATTTCCAATTGCAGAAAATAGAATTGATGATTTCGGAATATCTAAATATAAAATTAATTCATATTTCTAAATTAAAGAATAAGGTAATTCTGAATTTGATGTCTATTAGGTTGAATATATTTTTAATTTATGTGTTTGAATTCCAGAGTCATTTCTATAAATGGATCCAAAATATGTATTATTAATTTTAAATTATATTCCACAATTTAATGGAATTTCATTAAAAAGTAGAATTGAAATTTTTAATCCAATTAAATAAGTTGAATAAAATTAAGTAGATTATACATCGAAAAATCTATAGATTCCTGCGTTAAACTTAAATATTCCATAGAAAGTAAATGTCGTCCCTTATACTTTTGGAGAAATATCGATATTTAATGAGTCATATATGATTGACCACTTCAAATTTTCAGGATTTTCAGGATTTTCAGGATTCAATGTATAAAATTTGACTTAAGCTATTGTGAAAACTAAAATATATAATTTGAATAATATTTACTTGGATAACTTTAACAAAATCCATTAGAATTTATTGGAGAGTCTATGTCACAAACATTTTTGCATCCTTATTATTTCATAAAATATTAATTTTATGAACAAGGAGGACAAATATTATTAGAAACAGATCCAAAATAACAATTTATACATTAATTGAATTCTGGACCTGTACATGAACTGCATAATCGATAACATTTAAATCTTGAAACAAATATATTTCTGATTGAAACTTATGCATCTCCTTAACCTGTAGATTAGAATTTGATTTGACCGTATATTGAATTTGTTAGCGTAAAATTTATAGATTTAACATCAAAAATTGAATTATTGCAAAATCCCTATGTAATTGCATAATTTGTAGGGAATAGATATGAATATGTGTATGTAAAGGTACCTATAGTAAAAATTACATTATCATTTGACCATGTACCTTAAAAAAATAAATCAAAATTTATAAAGCTTCCACTCTCAAATTATTAAACAATATAATGTTATGCTGAAGGATGGTTGGAATTTAAAGTGATATAACTTGTTGCAGGTTGTAAGCATGTGATAAAATAAGCTTAAGTTGTTGAAGATGGTTAAGTAAAATATCCTGAATAATAGTATCCTTAATCGACTTTAAATTTCTAATTAGAACTTAAATACTCATTTTTAATTTCCCATTAAGATTTGCAAATATTAATAAAGCCGAGAAGGGTAAAAAATATTGACAAAGCCATTTATTAAAGTAATAGACTTAAATAAATTTTAATTATTAATAATCAATAATATTAAATATTATCTCTAAAGCATTGAATTTTCTTGATTTTTAGAGTTTCTTTTCCAATTTTGTAATGAGTTTAGTTTTTTTTACATATAAGCAATTAATCCATAAGGACTTTTTAAATTTTGTGAATAACAATATTTGAAATTGCAATTTTTTAAGATTATTATTTAAATAAAATATTCATAATAATGATTTTACTAATATTAAGTATTTATATAATTAGAAAAACTTCAATCAATTTTACCTTATGATTTTCTCAGAGGGGCTATTTAGTTTAAATTTATTTTAATCTTTTCTTTTAAGATTAAGCCTAATCCTTATCATCTAATACCATAAATATTCTATTTGATTCAAGATCTGATTTTAAAATTTACTTAGTGAGGAGTTTGACTATTCTAATATCAAAATATTAAATTCTATCATGTAAGAAATTTCCAAAAAAAAAATTAATATTTACTTAAGTTAGTTTTTCTTCCTTTAATTTTTCCTTTGAATTATACTTATTGGTTTTTCCATTATTCAATATATTTTTGGAATTAATTACTGTCATGGAATTCCAAATGAAACTAAAATTTTACTTGTTTACAATTAACTTTGTTGTACATTCATACTCTTTTTCAAAGTGTAGAATTTCATTAATTTAACTTTTATCTCTCTTGTTTTCAAAAAGTATTCAAAGTTTTTTTTAACTTTGATTTATGAATTTATATCCAAACCTCTTCTTTTCAGAAATTGTATTCTCATAATCATTATATCTCTTAATTAATTTCGCTCATTTAAGCCAAAATAGATCTAATAAAAATTTAGTTGAAAGGCTATATTCTTGAAATTATTTGAATCAAGATCAATATAAAAAATTTAATATAAAAATATTTCTAGAATATAAAAAAAGGACCTACTTGGATTCGAACCAAGGTCTTGAGGGTTAAAGCCTCAGGTACTAACCACTATACGATAGATCCTATAGTTATACATTTACCTACCAGAAGCTTTTTCAATACATATATTAATATAAAATAAATATGATTGTAAAAATAAAATTGACATTCAAAACTTACATAATTATATTTATCTAAAATTCTCTTAAAATTTTTATTAATTTTATTTAATTAGAATCTATAATAAATATACTTTTAATCTCGTTTTATTCTCAAATTATCAAAAGTTTTTAAATGACCAAAACAAGATAATTATCCATAATTTTCTGCTCTGATAAATTACCTACTTTCTCATTTTAATTATATTGATTTCCATCAAACTTTGAA
This sequence comes from Paramecium sonneborni, assembly GCA_905182985.1. Lineage (NCBI taxonomy): Eukaryota > Ciliophora > Oligohymenophorea > Peniculida > Parameciidae > Paramecium > Paramecium sonneborni. Next base: position 20,823 of record CAJJDN010000013.1, on the reverse strand, counting down.
TAGATTTTAGTAGTCAGTATTTTAGGGTTACCAATTTTTATGATGAATCTATTGAACTTAAAAAGATTAAAGACTTTAGAAGTTAGAATTGAGTATATCTTTTTTTAATATTAAAATTGTTTCTGACTATAAATTCTTATTCATCGTCAATTTATAAGTAACGATACCTTAATTATTATCTAGGTCTATTTATTGGATCATCTTATAATATTTATTTTTAAGAAGCATAATCCATTATTAGAACACTGTAAATACAATAAATGTTTGTATTTTTTTTAATTTCTGGTGATATTCAACCAAAAGTTCCACAATATTTATAAAAATATGTATTCTAATCATTTGATTATTTGGTAAACAGAGGGAATCAGAATTGTTTGATGTCCTTAACTAATTTACTTTTTTATATCCTTAATAATCAAATTAATAACATTCTATTTATTATATCAAATGGGAAATAATCTTATTCTTCATTAATTCTAATCACATAAAGAAATGGTTTTGGTTAAGTAAGAGGCTCTAAACTGAATTGTTAGAGTGAGTTAGTTAGGTGCCACTGTATTTTTTGGCCACATCTGAAAGACCATCTAACTCTGTGGTTGTTATATTAGTTATTATCCCTCCAATATTATACACTTACAATCTGCGGTGCACACTGAGAAGCTAGTCGGTGCTAATCTTGTTCTGCCCTTTTGCTAGTTGGTAGCATCTATTCTATTGTTAACTGTTCAAAGTGTTCTAGGAGGAGTTTAGATTAAGAGTCCTTCAATATAATAGTGTGATATTTAATCATTTACAGTTTGATTTAATTTTAGAGGATTAAGGCATAGTGAACCTGCTTCAAAATCTTCTACAACTATGTCATCAATTCAAAAAATTCATCATCGAAATCAACTATTCTTAAATTCATACGTATTGAAAATTTTGAGCCAAATCTTTTTTATATGCGAAATAAAAGATTAAATATTTTTCCACCATTAAGTATTTTGGTTCAAAACTCATTTAATTTCCCAAGTAACCTACAGTGTAAATTAACTGACTTTACAGAAATATATTTATTTTTCGTTTTTAACATCAGCAATAGCAATGGCTTTTCATAAATAACTTGAATTAAAAAATTCACTTTGCAAGCAAGATAGAATTTGAAAATTGTTCCAAATTAAATTGCAAGTTAAAATTTTGTTCACCTTATCATTTCATTATATATATAGTAATTATTATTAAAAAGGTATAATATTTTTCCTTTATTTTTTTTATTTTAAGTTACTTCTTATTTATAATAATTAGAAAATATACTTAAATCAAATAATAACATTATGGATATAAGGAAGCAATAGCAATCAATTAATATTAGAAGTATTTTCTAAAAGGTTGCAACATGATCATTTTTTCGATTTGCGATTTTCTTATGTTTTAAACTCGAAGCTGATAATCACTTTTTTAAAATGGTTTTTTATTATTTATGGGGCACAGAGATTTCCTCATTAATTATATAAAAAATTAATTATTTAGATTTTATAATATTTATTAAGCAAAAAAACTTTAAAAAATAAAACAAAATTGCAACTTAAAATGCCGAAAATTATGGTTGTTAATAATGAATAAAGACCAAAAATGCTTAAATTAAATATCAATTTTAAGAGATTTTTTGTAAGAGGAGGAAACACAATTTGATTACGTAATTTATTTAGCCTAGGTTTTAAATTTTTATTCAATGACTATTAATATTTAATTCAAAATAATGATAATAGTTCTAATACCTTTTGTAGTTGCAACCTGGAGGCTAATTGACTTTAGCTTTACAGATTAGTAAATTACTCAAAATTAATGGAAAATGAATGAATGTTGTTCTACTATTGATTTGAATGATTTAATTGAGAAAAATGTTTGTAGTTCAAATTAGTTAGAATATGTGAGATTGAGAAAATAAATGAGATATTTATAGAAATCTTTCAACTATAAAAGTTATCAAGTTTAAATGATTTTTGATGCATTTTTTGATGGTGCCATAAATGAAAACTCAGAATTAAAAGTAACTTATAATAGCAACAGAAATTTAAATGACTTGTAACTTTATCTAATAGATTATGATCGGAGTGATTTAAACTAGAACAGCAATCTAATTTGTCATAACAGCCCATCATCCAAATTTAAATTAGAAACTATTGTGAGTATGATCAAAGATGTAAAGATGGTTGCGATATGGATCATTAATATAGTGATTCTTTTTGTGATAATGATTACATATAAGTTGGAATTAGAAATATGTTGGTTTATATCAAAGCTTGTCATCCAACTTGTTTAACTTGCAATGGCTATACTGAATCGGATTGTTTAACTTGTTTTGATAGTTAAACTGTATAATTTGGACAATGCAAATGCATTGATTCATAATAATTTTCATAAACTTTTATAGGTTGTAGATAAGAATGTAGTCGAGATAATTCTATAGCTCGTTATGATAAAATATGTGTAGAAGACACTAGAATAAAATCAAAGTTTACCTTATTTTAAGATAATATAATTCCTCAGTAAGAACAAAGATATTTGCCATTAGTATTTAGAAATGATGAATTTCACCCAAAAAACACAGATTTAATATTTGAAAATTGTAATGGAATAAGTTTTATAGGGAAACTCTAATATAGCGAAGGAATTCTTTATCAAATGAGCCTAGAAAATGCAGTTAAATTTATAAGAGTTCGTATAACATTTTATTTGTTTAATTTTCGATAGACAAGTGAAATTTAAATTTTACACAATAATCAATTACAAAGTAGAGTAATAAAAGATTCATCAGGTTTCAAAGTTGAAAATTCATTAAAAATTTTTGAGTTAGCTGAGAATTGTGGAACTAGTTATACTTTGTTAAGAGTAGAGATGACATTTTAAGTCTTTAATGCTAATCCTGTTATTTACTTTTAAGGATAACTTTAATAAGAAAATGAATTTTGGGGATTGAGAAATGTTACTGTTGATACTGGATTTTGTTAAGAAAATTGTTTGATTTGTTCAGGATTTTCTACTTGTTCATAATGTGATTCAGTATATAGATTATATAAAAATTAATGTGTTTAAACTTGCCCGATTCATTCATCAAATTGCTTAGATTATGAAGATATAATTCCGTGTAAAATATATTATATATTTTAGATTCAAGTTACTTAGCCAAAGGATTTTATAATTTAAACATGACTTATGATGAAATAGAAGAATTNTTATAATAGCAACAGAAATTTAAATGACTTGTAACTTTATCTAATAGATTATGATCGGAGTGATTTAAACTAGAACAGCAATCTAATTTGTCATAACAGCCCATCATCCAAATTTAAATTAGAAACTATTGTGAGTATGATCAAAGATGTAAAGATGGTTGCGATATGGATCATTAATATAGTGATTCTTTTTGTGATAATGATTACATATAAGTTGGAATTAGAAATATGTTGGTTTATATCAAAGCTTGTCATCCAACTTGTTTAACTTGCAATGGCTATACTGAATCGGATTGTTTAACTTGTTTTGATAGTTAAACTGTATAATTTGGACAATGCAAATGCATTGATTCATAATAATTTTCATAAACTTTTATAGGTTGTAGATAAGAATGTAGTCGAGATAATTCTATAGCTCGTTATGATAAAATATGTGTAGAAGACACTAGAATAAAATCAAAGTTTACCTTATTTTAAGATAATATAATTCCTCAGTAAGAACAAAGATATTTGCCATTAGTATTTAGAAATGATGAATTTCACCCAAAAAACACAGATTTAATATTTGAAAATTGTAATGGAATAAGTTTTATAGGGAAACTCTAATATAGCGAAGGAATTCTTTATCAAATGAGCCTAGAAAATGCAGTTAAATTTATAAGAGTTCGTATAACATTTTATTTGTTTAATTTTCGATAGACAAGTGAAATTTAAATTTTACACAATAATCAATTACAAAGTAGAGTAATAAAAGATTCATCAGGTTTCAAAGTTGAAAATTCATTAAAAATTTTTGAGTTAGCTGAGAATTGTGGAACTAGTTATACTTTGTTAAGAGTAGAGATGACATTTTAAGTCTTTAATGCTAATCCTGTTATTTACTTTTAAGGATAACTTTAATAAGAAAATGAATTTTGGGGATTGAGAAATGTTACTGTTGATACTGGATTTTGTTAAGAAAATTGTTTGATTTGTTCAGGATTTTCTACTTGTTCATAATGTGATTCAGTATATAGATTATATAAAAATTAATGTGTTTAAACTTGCCCGATTCATTCATCAAATTGCTTAGATTATGAAGATATAATTCCGTGTAAAATATATTATATATTTTAGATTCAAGTTACTTAGCCAAAGGATTTTATAATTTAAACATGACTTATGATGAAATAGAAGAATTCTATGATTCAACCACTGATCCATCTCATAGTTTATCAACCAGATAAAAATTTTCATTTTTAAATAGTAAAATAGTATTAGGGGGCTTATTGGTTTGGAATGATGGATCATACATAAAGACATGGAATATTTAAAAACCTCATTATGCTGTGTCTATATATTTTAATTTAACTTATGGAGATGGATACACTGGATCGTTTAAATATAAGGTAGGTTCATCAAGTAATTCATATTCATCATTATTTTATAATCCTGGAGGTGAAACAAATTTAATTGGTCGTGCTAATCTTGAAAGCACTGTTTATTTTAATGTAAGTTTAACTAATTTCTATGATAACAGTTTATATGTTGAATTTTAATGTGATGTTGCAACTACAAATATTACTAAAGAATTTTGTGCAATATCAGAGTATTTCATTGTTGTTCATTATGTATTATTATTAATTTAATTTAGTGTCCTCCTTTTTGTTTTGGTTGCACAAGTTTAACAAATTGTAATGCGGGTTATTCTGCCCCTAATTGTGCAATTACCTAATATTTGGATTTTAATTCTACAAATGAAATCTATAGTTGTAATGATTGTATCTAACCAGGATGTCATACATGTAAAAGTTCAGAGGAATGCACTTAATGTAAAAATAATAAATTTTAACTATTAAATGGAATATGCTTGTGTGATCCATTTACATTTTTTTAAGGAGATGATTGCATTAAATGCAATAAATATTGTGAAAATTGTTATGGTAATTCATAATTTAATTGTCTTACTTGTGTAAGAGATTATAATAGAGGTATTCAAAGAGATTAATGTTTATGTTTACCTGGATATTATGATGATGAAATAAATTTGCCATGTCTTCCTATTTGTGGAGATTTATAAATAGTAGAAGGAGAGGATTGTGATGATGGGAATAACAATCCATTTGACGGTTGCCATAATTGTAAATTAGGTTGTAATTTTGCTTGTGATATTTGTTTAAATGGGAAATGTTATTAATGTAAAAGTGGATATGAAGTTTATAATAATGACTGTCGATCTATTTGTTTAGAAAATACAATTACATTACTCTAATAATGTTAAGATTAGAAAAATAATTGTGTTAACTGTTAATTTTAATGCTCTCTAAATTGTATAGACTGTCGATTTGGAAGTTGTGTTTAATGTGATGAAGATCAGGGATGGTACATTTAAATAGATGGTACATGTAATTCTATTTGTGGTGATGGAATTGTATCACATGATGAATAATGTGATAATGGTAATTACTTTTCTGATTAATAATGTGTGAATTGTTAATTATAATGTTAAGAAGGATGTACAGCATGCATTAATGGAGAATGTTATTAATGCATTTAAATTGGATGGTAATTGAATGTTCTTGATAGGAATTGTTAACCTATTTGTGGTGATTTATTAGTATTAGGCAATGAATAATGTGATGATGGAAACTACGAAGATGTTGATGGGTGTGATAACTGCAACTTTCAACTTTAAGAATAATGTAGTCTTTATGAAAATGGTTAATGTAGAGTTTGTAATGTTGAAGGATGGGAACTTACTATTAATAGATGCACTACAATTTGTGGAGATTAATTAATTTTAGGTACAGAAGAATGTGAAGATGGAAATCTCATTCCTTATGATGGATGTTTTGAATGCAAATTTTCATGTGAAGAATTATGTATTGTATGTGAAAAAGGAGTTTGCTAAGCTTGTCTTCAACCAGGATGGATTATTAATCAATATAATATTTGCATTACTTAATGTGGAGATGGCATAATTATTTATCCATATGAGTAGTGTGATGATGGAAATGATATTCCATACGATGGTTGCTATTTGTGTGAATTTTAATGTTCTTAAGGCTGTATTGAATGTTAATAAGAACAATGTAAGAAATGCGATTAATTATATCAAATGGATTATTAAACAGCCTAATGTGTAAACAAAAATTAATTAGATGATTAAAATAATGATTAATTAGTTGAGATATAGTTTATAAATTAAAATAATTTTAGATGTGGAGAAAATCAAATTTTAATTGATAATCTATGTAATAATTAATGTGGAAATGGTATAATCATAAATTAATATGAAGAATGTGATGATGGAAATAATTATGGAGGAGATGGATGTTCTAATTTATGTAATATTGAACATTCATATCAATGTTTAAATTAATAGAACTCCTTTAGTTTATGCACATTCATTCTAGCTCCTTAGTTTAATTTGAATATTCTATCCGAAAAAAAATAATAAATTTAAATTGTTGAGGTAACTTTCACTTAATAGGTGAAATTGAAAGAACTCTAAATTTAGAAGAAATTATGGTATTTAATATTATTCCATCAACTCGATTTCATTTAACCACAAACTTTATTTCAAATTTAACAATTACTTTAGAAAATCCTAAATATTTAATTTAAATTGAATTTATTGAACCTATATATAACCCGATTTTGCAAGTTGATATACAGAAAAATATTATATTTAATCAATATGAATTAAGTTTGTAAAATAATAATAAAACCCTTAATCTTGGCACTCCATTTGTTCTCTCAGAAACAACTAAATAATAATTAATATCCATCGTATAATTAAATGATGTCATGATGTATTCTATGGCAGGAGTATCTAGTATGGCTTTGGTAACAGGAAATGCAATTATGTTTTATTAGAGCTATTATAGTCATTATCTTACTTGAGATATATGAAAGGTTAATTCCCACCACATTTAAATTATTTTTTAAATACATACACTAAAATCTCTATGCAACCTATTTTTGATTATTTCTAGGTAGATCAATTATTGAATGAATTAAAGGGAGGAAATACTTCAAATCAAGTAACTAATAAATTACAAGAAGATCAGGACATAATTTTTGATTAACCATATTTGTTAAATGTCAAAAGTTGTTATTTTTCTATAATATCATCTCTATTAACTTACCTTATTTATTGTTAATTAACATCTGAAAGCTTAGAAAAATCTATTAAGTAACTCCAATCAAAATTTTAATAAAATTTAAAAATCTTGAAATTTATAACTATATTTTAAAGAAAGATATAGAAAAAGTGTCTAATAGAAAAATAGGAATATTTTTCTAATGGAATATTTAAGCTTTATTTTGCAATTCTCCATTAATTTATGTTTAGTGCAATTTTATAGTTTCCAAATTACTAATTTGACTCGCTATTCTCAATTTTTAACAGTATTAATGCTATTTTTGGATTATTGTTGATTTTGATATCTAATTTATAGCTGCTTTAAATTACTACGGCTAAAATAAAAAATATATGGAAGTGGAAATATTTTTATTATGAGACTAAAAAGGGATTTTGGGCAACTTAATTTAAGCCTTTTTAATTTTACAAAATCTTTTCTTATATTTTTATTATTGTAAAATTAAGAGACATTCCAGAAGCCTAATCAATTCTACTTTCAATTCAATCATTACTTTTCTTTATTTACATGATAAAGTTTAAGCCATTGAAATCTCTATTTGAACTTTCCAAGCTCATATGTAGAGAATTTTTATTAATGATCATTTCAGGAACATTCTTGGCTTATAGTTTTGAGTTAAGCTAAGATAATTTTATCCTGATAGGTTGGATTCATATTAGCCTTTTTTCTACTATTATGGCTTCTAATTTGTTTATAGATTTATTTTTATAACTCAAGAGAATATATGATAATTATTTATAAAACAAAATTAAGCAAAAAAATAAATAGGAGAGAGAATATCAATTCTAACATTTATAGGGATTTTAAATTAATAAAAATGATTTATGAATAATAAAAATGATTTATGAATAATCAATCAAAATTTTTATTAGTTTTTATTTACTCTTTCTTTTTTGTATTATTGATTATCAAAGACTTAATGAGCATTCTATTCTAAAATATAAAATAAAACTTTATATAAGAATAACTTATATAAAATGATTCTCATTTTTAAACAATCAATTACATATATATGGCAATTGTTTTGAGGATCATTAATAATAGACGATAATTTCTCAATTTAAATTAAAAATTTTTATAAAAATATATTAAGATTGCTTAATATTTAAGTAAAACTAATGGAGCTATTTTTAATACGTCTCCATTTACTTTACAAACAATTCAAAATCTCTTTTAACTCTTATTTGTTTAAGGGTACTTCTATTAACAATATTACCTAAGAAGATATTAATAATTTTTTCCTTATTCATTAAGAAAATTTTTTGATAATATAATATAAATTCGTATTATATGATAAAGGAAGTTTAAAATAGATGGAATCTATGTTCATAATTCGATATTGCAATCTTAATCATAATCATGATCAAATTATAATCAATCAATCCCAAATTGTTTCTTAAATATTTCCATTGCACATATCATCTCTACAAAATTTAAACGATTAGTCAGGAAAAAATTTTGGAATCATATTAAAATCTAATTAATTTAACATAAAAGTATATTCCTTCCAAAATAGCTAGAATTTTAAGTTTATCTATGGATGTAATTATGAGGTTTGAGAGTTTTTGTTTGGATTTGAAAAATTTTATCCAAAATCATCTATTAATTTGTTTTATTAAACACCATAAAAAAGATTTAATTATTTTATTAGCTATTCATCTAAAGAAATACTTTAATACCACTCATTTGATTTTGAACAAAAAATTATTTTTCTTATATTATTCTCAGTTGCAAATAAATCATCAGATTTACTAACTGTTATTAAATTAAAATAACCTTAATCATTAATTTTTGTATGCTAAATTAATCATCGATTTCGTAAACTTTTTGAAATTTTTTCTTTTGATTTTGTAATAATAACATTTCTTTTCCAGAAATTTTGCTACTCTTAGATTAACTCTGTCACAGAGATTTAAACTTCACTAATAAAATAAAAAATTTTAATAAATTATATATTTATGATTTTTAAAAGCGAAAGTTTGCTTATTAAACTAATTTCATCGATATTTAAAAGTCCATTTTATGATTTTTTCCCATAATACCTTTTAAGGGCAAAAGTTAATTGTTATGTAAACAGAAATTTAATGGTTGTCACCAAATATGAATAAAAAAAGCAAGATGACAATTTATAAAATAATTGAAAATTAGAAGACCATTTTCAGGTGTAATTTAATGTCAAGAAACTTTAATGAAAATTTTATAGATTTAATAAGAAACCACTCTATCCTTTTTTAATTAAAGCTATATCTCAGCCTTAAGTATTTGGTAAAAAAATCATAGTTAAATAAATTTTAATTAAATAAATTATAATTGGTGAACTTTTTCTGTGAAAATAAAGCTTTAATTGATTATAACTAATTAGCTATTTAGGATAGAATCATTTTTTCAAAAAAGATCAATAATCAACTTTCCTTCATAATTCAATTTTTATAGGGTCTGAAAGCCTTTTAGGTAAACCTTTAAAGTTTATTCTATGCTGCTCTATAATTCTGATCAAAATCTTATTTTACAGGTAGTTTTGATAACACAATTAATGTTTAGGTGAAAAAAGAATAAAAATTATATGATCATGTCTAGGGAATTAGGATTATAGAAAATTAAAGTAATTGTAATTACTTTTAAATATAACAATTAAAAGAGCTACAACAAATTAATCAAGATAAATATGGATTCAGATTATGTTATATTTCTAATATTTTATGAGTTTCTTTACCTTATAACAATGAGAATTTATTTATTTATGAATTTAATGATAATAATGGAAGATTTATACAAAAGAAATCTATTAGATAATATAAATACAAAAAAATTAATCCACGATTTTGTAGCTAAATAATCAACTTTGATTATTATTTTATTTTTGATTAAATAGGAACAATAATTATTTACAATTTTTTCGATATTGAACTTAGAAATGTTTTAAATCAGTATGATATAAAGCAAAGTTAACTTAAAGAACATACCTTTAACTTGTATCAAAAGAAATAAATCAACTTTAAGCACTTTTTTCATTTAAATCATTCATACTGGTAGCCATTCTATTATAATTCATTTCTTAAAAATAAAAAAATAATATTAAATAATACATGATAAGAAATGTAATTTTCTTTATAGATTAATTAATCTAACCTAAAAATAATCTATAAAGTTTATTTAAATTTTAATTAAATTACGTAATAATGTCCTCCTAAAATCTTATAATTATGCTTCAAAGTATAAATTATAAAATCAAATATAAAATTTATTAATCTATTGGAATATTTTAAGTCTATTAAAGAACTTTTAATAGCATTCGATTATGTAACTCTTAGTTCATCATAATTGACTTTGGTTGTAGATTATTTAGATGGAAACAAAGTAGAAAGTATGAATATTCTAATGAGGCTTGAACTTAATTAAAAATGGATAATAGATTGAATTAATAGAAAATTTTAGAATGTATATAGATGAAAAAAATGTAAAATATGATAAAATCTATTCCATTAATATCCATATACTTTAATTAAAGAAAGAACAATACAATATTTAATACAAAGTTATAATGAAAAGAGAGTATTTTTATGGTATCATTGAATTTAAATCTTTTGTGAATTGTAATATAATAAAAAAAGAAATTCAACTACAATTTAAATAATGTTGAGATAGTTATGAAATAGAATAAAACTAGAACTAAATCTATCAAAGTTGCAAGATGAAAATTATGTAAATATATTATAAATAAAAATATGAAAATTCTTCTATTCATAAATAATAAGTATAAAATTTTGAGAGAACTTAGATTAATTAATCAAGCAATGATATGAATTATGGGAAGTATGATGAAAATGTATGTTATTTTAGATGATGTATTATATACAAGCTTGCATTTTATATTTTTTACAAATTAATATTGATTTAATAGAATTCAATTATTTATTTTACAAATCTTCAGATATTATTTATAAGAAAGTATTAATTAAATTCTTGATTTTGAATATTAAAGAAGAAAATATGGACAATATTTAGACCTTTGGAATGCAAAATACAAAAATTATGATTGATGGTGTAGCCTACTTAAAATTATAAGAAATTGGTTAAGGATCAGAAGGTATTATTTATAAGGGAGAAAATATTTAAACAAAAGAAATTGTGGCTA
>CAJJDN010000012.1:842574-872262 GCA_905182985.1 Paramecium sonneborni | reverse complement strand
ACAAGAGAAGAAGGTAAGATAATGAATAATTGGATCAAGTAATTAAAAGTTACCAGATAAAAATATAAATGGAAGAATAAACTTTGAATTAGAATAAATAAGCGTAAACTTAGCAAACATCAAATGTTTTCCAGAAACAATAGAAGCTGTGATCAATAAAATTAAAATAAAGAATATTTATTAAATATTAAGATAACTATTATATATAATTATTATCACAAAGCTAGAATAAGGTTAATATGCAAAAACAATATATTTGAATGTGTATAAATAGAATGCAGAAGAGATATGGCAGATTCTTACGTATGTTAGAAAGGCAAGTTAAAGGTTTATTATTTAAATTGAAAATGATAAACATATCTATATCAAATGCCACAGAATAATAGCAATTTAATAATAACATATATTATGATGCATTGATCAATTTAAATAGTTATGATTAATAGTTAATCATGCTATTCAAATAAGTCAAATTATATTTCTTAATCGATATTATTCCTTATACAAATTTAGTCATTTTAATTTTAAATATTGACAAAAAAAAAGTTTTGACTTTTTAAGTATAATGTTATTAGCAGTAAGAAAATAAAACAAGAGAGATGCAAAAAGAATTTACAATGAATATAAGCATATTAATATTAATTAACAAGTGATGGAATAAAAATTGTGTATTACTAATTGAAGAAATTGGAAGAAAAATGTTGATAAGTTGATTATTAAAAATAAATTAAGAGATAAAGTTAAAGATGATGCTTATATATAAATATTCTAAATCAAAATATGAAGATTAAAATAAATTGAATATTATAAATTAAAATAAATAAGATGATAGAAAGTAATTTAAGATTAAAAGTTATAACATCTATAATTTGGGATATCAATGAAAGTTTAATCTTATTCACTTTTGACGTTCATAGAGATGTCTAAGGAAGTAGGATTTCGAAAGAGACTTTGGCTGCATAAAAAAATTAGAATTTAAAATACTTTGTAACAATTGAATTCTCCAAAGATGGGTAATATTTAATTGGAGGGGGAAATAGTAAATTTATATGCCTTTAAGATATGAAATACAGAATACTGATTAGAAGATTTGTTGTTTCAAATAATCTATCTTTAGATGGAATGAAATTAAAGATTAATTTTTAAAATATTGATTAAGAAAATCGAAATATCGAAGAATCTAATGATGAAAACTAGAGAGAAAATTTGCCTGGAGCAAAAATTTTTGATGTTTTTAAAAGAAGTACAAAAAGAGTACCTGTATAAGTCTTTAATATACAATTCACAGAATCGAATAGAGAATTTATAGTTTCCTCAGCTGAAGGGGTTTCAATCTTTGGATCAATCAAAAGAAGATAATATTTTGATCCTTAAGAAGTCGATGAAACTGTATCTTTTGAGGAAATTTAAAAATAAATTAATGAATAAAACTACATCGAGGCTTTGATACTAAGCCTTAAGTTGGATATAGCCACCATTTTAGACTAAGTCTTTGTCTCAATTCCATTAGATTCTATTATTAGTATTGTACCAGCTATACCAGAATCATTAATTGTTAGACTATTAGAAACCATAATCAAATCTATATAAAAAAATAGATAAGTTGAATCATGCTTGGTTTGGATTAAATAAATTTTGATAGAATTTGCACCTTTGATTAAAGGATCCACAGCAAATAAAAAAGTATTTACTAATATTAATTTATAGGTTTAAAATATTCTTTAAGAAGTCTTAAAATAAATTAGACATGATTTTAATAGAATAAAAAATCCGATTAGAAAGAGTATAAATATTTTGGAATATATATCAAGTTGATAATATATTTGTATATATGATTGTATAATAAATTTTAAGTTATCAAATATTTGCATTTCTTTCAGTAATTGATGTAGGTTGACTAATCTTTCTTTTAAAAACTTCTTTTTACTATCTAGTTGATTAACTTTGCTCTACTAATAAACTGCAACTGCTTCTTGATATGTGTTCAGAAGGGCTCTTTTCTCTTTAAATAGAATTATTAGGATATCTTCTTATTAAATGTTTAATATTATGTTAAGAATAAAATGAATTATCGATACTGTTTTTTTTTGTAGGTAATTTCTTTACAAAATTTTATTTTTTCGGACTTGTATCAGATATGAGTCTTTCTTCAATTTTCAAAAGATCTTCCAATTTAACATGTTTAAATTATTATTAAGGTTACTCATGTTCTCTAAGAGATGGCAATGGAGATTCAAATGAAAATTCTTAACATATTGGCATTTATAGAATTTATTCTCTTAATTCAGGGGATCTTTCATCAACTTGTTTGGAATAAGATTATTATTATTTTCTTTAAATATTAATTACTTAAAGAAAAAAGTCCATGTATATTTATTTGTCAGTATTTTCAGCACATTTCATAAGCATTTATAAATTTGAAGGCTCAAACAATTTAGCTTTGTCTAATATTTAAAAAGCTTTCCTAATTTAATCGAATTCACTTGTTTTATCTCTTGAACTTTCTAATTTTGAATCCCATTCACCAATATCATCTATTTGTGGTGGTTATATTTGAGAGATCTTAGTGAGGTCGAAAGATTAATTATCAAGCAAGTTTTTGTAAGCTTCTCCACACAGCTCACTTATATCTTGAGCTTATTTTTGTGTTTCTTACAAACTGACTTAAGTGTCATCAAAGAGTAATTTTTCAATTTCTTGCATTTATAATTAGATTTCATTTTTTTCTTTTAAAATCTATTTTTATGACTAAGCTAAAGCAATTCCTGACTTTTATAGTGTGTCACACATTTTAAATAATTATTGTAGTTTAGTTTAGATTAATTGTAATCTACTAAATAATTGAATAAAGTCTTGTAATTATATTTCAACAAATGTAGAAATCTTCTAATGCTTATAGGGTTTAAGAATATTGAAAATGTAATTCAAATTTTCAACTAATAGTTTTTTTATTTAATTCATTAATTTATAAATTAAGATAATCACTCTTTCTTCGCTATAAGGTTTGTATTTGTTCTAGCATTGACTGTCTTAAATTTTTCCATCTTAAAAGGTTCTTTTTTTTCAGTACCTTTTATAACTGCTAATTTTTTATGATTGCTTTCATGAAATAATTATGAAGCTTTGTTTGGTCTAACTATTGTGTTTGTCATTTTTTATTCCTAAATGTATATATGTGATACTTATGAGCCAGCTCTTTTGTAGTATTTGTCTAAGGTAACGGATGCAGCTTCTATGCCATATGAATTACCCATGACTAATTTCATAGGAGTAGAAGGTCTAAATTATTTATTTAGTAAATAATAATAACCTGTTTTTTCTTCCATATCTAAACTCCTCTTCTGGCAATTCAATTGCTTAAATGTTAGTGCCTTTTTTGACTTATAATCGAGCATCATGGGTTTATCTGAATTTATACATATCCTAAAAAGAAATTTGATTTAAGTTACATGAGCAGTAAGAGATCCATTGAAAACAGACATCTTATTAAGCTCAGCAAAATCTCGATTGGGAATTCTATCCTAAGATTCTTGATGAAATTTCCAGGTCATTGTTACTAAAATGATATAAGATAAATAAATACTACCTTCCTTTGCTCCTTCTTTATCCCTTATAAGTGGAAGGCCATAAATAAACTCCTATTTTGGCAAATTG
The DNA here is from genome assembly GCA_905182985.1 of Paramecium sonneborni. Classification (NCBI taxonomy): domain Eukaryota; phylum Ciliophora; class Oligohymenophorea; order Peniculida; family Parameciidae; genus Paramecium; species Paramecium sonneborni. The sequence goes on along the minus strand of CAJJDN010000012.1, from coordinate 868,608 downwards.
TATGTAGAGGGTTTTGATTTTCCAACATCATCTTTCATAAGTACTGGATTTGAATAATTATGAGAGAAGGGAGGAGTCGTATACATTATTAATAAAAATATGAATTTATTAAAGTATGACTTTATTGCCTAAGAAAATTTGAAATTCTTAAAAACATACAAATACAAAGGCACAGACTAATCGCTATTGTATAACTACATCCTCTCACCTTTTGCGAATTGGTGTTTGAAGTATGTGCCTTTAAATGTAGCGTAAAAGAATATTCATTAAAAAAAAGTCCTAATACACTAACTCTGTTGGGACTAATTTGCATCATAATTTGTCACATTTTATTTTATTTTGTGATGGGAGACAACTTTTTAGGAACAATACCTGATTGGTTATTGTGGACAACGTTCATTTTACAAATGATCTATATGGTAATTATAATTCACCTAAATTAGAATTTTGATAATTTAGATGGAAAGCAAGCCAGAAGAACAGGTATAAGAATAAATAAATTGTGTTTATAGATAATTCATCTCCTTTAGGTATGATTCTGGATCACAACTTTGATTCTATGATAATAGCAATATAAGGTAATTTATGGACGTAATTTAGGTACTAATTTCGTCACATGCCTATAATGCGGATAATCAATATTGGCATTCTTATTAATATGTGTCCCAACCTATCCATTCTATATCATAGCGCATGAAGAATACTATACACATGAAATGAATTTGCCAATAATTAATGCGGCTGCTGAAGGCACGGTCTTTGTTGGGTCTCTATTTGCAATAAATGCAATTTTTGGTACTTTCAAAAATATATTTTTAAGGTTGTGAGTTTTGGACCCTGAAGATACCGCAGTTTTATAATTTATAATTCAACACTGTGGCTATAATATTATTTTTTTTTGTTGTGGCCTTCGGACTCCCTTTTGTGTAAATAAAATTCAAATATTATTTATCAAGGTTCAAGAAAATTACAAAATTTGTCCCCCTCTCCAAAGCATTAAAATCTCAAACCTATATGCTATTCACAGGGTTTGTGTTATTTTATGTCATACTCTTCTCTCCAAGTGATGTTGGTTCAAGACATATGAGAGCTATTCTATATATTTTTGGTTTCACAATGAGCAAAGCTGTGGTATTTGTATTTATTTATTATTTAAGGGTATTGTGGCTGTGTATCATGTAAGCAATTAAGAATTGCCTAAATATTTGAATTCTATTTATCTCTTCTTGGTATTGCTATTTAATACTATATATGGATAAATATTTGGATAATCTTTAATTGAGGAGGGATTATTATTATAAATTTCAGCATTCATAACTGTCCTTGTCCACATTCATTTCTTGTACAATATAACTAGATAAATTAGTGAAGCTTTGAAAATTAAAGTATTTAAAATCAATAAATGATTAAATTTATAAATGGATATTAATATCGGAGAAACTCTCTTTATCATTGTAGGTGCTGCCATTTCTATTTCAGTTGGTGAATTAGTATCATGGTTTCTTGTTTATAGAAATGAGGATTATAAAGACCTAGTATCAAGAATTGAGACTGCTGTTGCTAAATATAATAAGGAAAAAGAATCATTTGTTAAGTAATCCATTATCATATGCATGTTACCAGAGAAACCAATGCTAAAAATTAAGAGAAGAGGCTTTCATAAATTGAATCGCAAATTAAAGGATTAAATTATGAGATGACTTTTAAAAAGATGATCTCCAATGCCGCAGTAGCTATACTCTCTATTGTTACAATTAATTCCATTGGAAATTATTACTCAGGAATTGTGGTGGCTAAATTACCATTTGAGCCTTTCTGGATATTACAATAAATCACTCATAGAGGGTTAAATGGTGAGGATTTAACCGATTGTTCCTATATATTCATTTATGTTCTATCAGCACTCATATTTAAATCTAACATACAAAAAATATTTGGTATATATTCATATTTAATAATTCAAAGGTTTGGAAGGACCTAAAATGCCATTTGGTCCTGGTGGTCCTTAACCTAGTTTGTTCAAATAGTGAAATAAATACATTACAATAATATTTAATAAACTTTATTAAGTGATTCTACTTCCCATTAGCATTCTGAATTTAATATATTTATTATTAAATAATCCAATCAAACTACAACTATAGATGAGCCAAGAAGAATATTAAAAATAAGAAGAAGCTCCTGATGCAAATGCTCCACCAACAATTGGTTAAGTTCAGTAGCCAGTAAAGAGGAAAAATAAAAAGAGAGCAATTCTAAACCCATAATAGAGCACAGGACATTGGAGCGAATAAGAACATAAAACTTACCTTAATTTTCTAAATGTGCATAGATCAGTTATGGAATCATCTGATTAAAAAAAAACCTCTAAAATATTTAAACTAATGAGTGAAACCATCGGAACAAGAAGCCCTTCATAATGTAGGTATAATTACTTTTGCATATTCAAAGATCTCACCATTAAAAATTTAATCCTTTCTCTCATCAAGTAAAAAAGAGGTAAAAAGGAGCTGGTCGTAAGAAAAAAGAAAACAACAACTAAGCAGATAAAGCAAATAATGGATTCATGGAAAATGCTTGCTTTCCTTAATTTATGTTTTAACCTACTGCTTCTTATTTCCCCTAATAACCTTTTGTAAATATTAAAGAATGAGCTTATAGGATTTTTAGATGATGTAATTACAATAGTTTCCATTCATGATGTAATATTTGGATTAAGCAAACAAAGATGATGAAAAATTAGTTTAATAAGACCCATCAGTTTATTTACATTAATTTATTATGAATCCTCAACAGATTTATGATGACAAAAACTAATTTTACAATTTTAGTTTTCCTTAACCATAATAAATGTAATTCAACTTTAATTACTTTTAACCATTACCAAATGAATTCTTTGGTACCAATTCAGCTGAAATAAATTAAAAGGATAACTAGTCAGAAGATCAATGAATTAATTAGATATATATATATATATATATGATCAAGATAATCTCATTCTGGCACTATTCTTCTACTATTTATAATTTATTTTGCTTTATCCCTAAACTTAATTACAACTGTTGGTTTCTTTTTTGAAAATGACATTGTTTTTCTTTGCCTTTCTAATTTGTAATCTTCTTCAATGTCCAATTTAGAGTATTTTTTAATATAAACAAATGGATAAAAGAAATATTTAATAAATCTCGACAAATTCTCAATTAAGCGCTTATTATAGCAATTACTAACTTCTAAATGAGTAAAATTATTATGAGGCAAATAGAATTAAAAATCTTTTTATAGGTCAAAGTTTTCTAAACACATGAAATTATCTTTCAACTAATTTTAAATCAAATTAGACAAATTTTATAATTAAATTACGGTAGGTTCTTATTCTTAAAATTATTTCAATTGCAAAATTCTTTATTCTATTGATTGCCAATTCTCTTGAAGTTCAAAATCTCTTTAAAATAATAAACTCATTTTTTTTTAAGGATCTTTTTCAATTTCTATTTTTAAATTTTTAAGTCTTTTTGTGAATTGAGATTGTTAATGCTAGGGTATACCTCTTTTTTTGAGTTGAGTTTGGTCACCTTTAATTGAAATTATTTATTAATTGCTTTTCTAAGCTGTTCCCTCTTCCTCTTCTTGCTTTTCTGGAGTAATTTAACTTTCCTATTAGCTAACATTATCAACTAAGGATGAATGAGCTCTTGGTAAGATTTTTAACTCATTTGAACTAAATTAATCAACAATTTATTGATTGGTTGAGAATTTCATTAACGGAGAAATAGTATTTTATCGAGCCGCTCTTTTTGATTATTGTATTTCATTTAATTATCCAATCCTCTATAACTTTTGTTATTTAGCTTAAATAACTTAAGCAGTTTTCGATATTTGTAATTGCGGAGTTTATTTAATATAATCTTTTACCTCATCTGAATTAATACTATATTAAGGGGATTGTTGTAGTTCAAAATCATTATCATTGATCTCATAATATTAAGATTCTTTCCAAAAATCTTCTTTAAAATATTAGGCTATTTCCATCACTATTTTTTAGTCTTTTTTCCCACTAAATTAATTTCTACAAACTTTTCTTTTTTAAGGTATTCTGGGTTATTTAAAAATATATGTTTGAGATTTAACTATTTTTTCCTTATCGGCACAATAATGGACCATAGGACAATTTTTGCTTATATGATTTCTCGAATTGCACATGTAACATTACACTCCTATTTCTCTCAAAAATTGTTCACCATTATTATAAAGTAAATCATCTCTGATTTAACAGTATTTTTCTTTATCCTCTGGAAACTCTTTCAATATTTTTAAGAATTAATTTCTTGGTAAGATCAATAATTTAGAAAATCCTTTACTTTTATAAAACTCACTACACTATGTCCCAGTAATAAATTCATATAAACCAAACACTTGACCTTAACTCAATTATTTAATATATGAATCACTTTTACAATTACTTTGATCTTAAATAACCTGTATTGTTCCTAATTCAATGAAGGCCAAATAATAATTTTAATAGGAGTCGGGTTATTCAGAAAATTCTACCAAATTTTCTGGTTAAACATCTAAATACCTAATCTTATTAACTAAAGCCTTTGTGAAAGCAGGGGAAAGAAATTTAGAAAACATATCACAACTATTTAGAATAATTGAATTTGCTTCTAACATTAATGAATCTCGAAGATTTTCTGATAATTATTCCAAAATACCTTTAACTTCAGAGGAAATCTAAGTATTTTAACATTCCCAATAATATGCTAAATATTAGCGTATTTTCACCTATAATTCGTATGTGATTTTCTTTTTTGCCATGTAAGTATTAATCACACGTAGTTTTTGCAATTTCTATTCACTATATTTTGATATTTCATCAATAATTGCACCAACTGTATTAACACTATATGGTAATTGAATACTAAAGATCATGATGTAAATAATGCATGTCACATATTCTAAATTAGCTAAAAATAATACAATACTCTACATTATGGAGTTAAATCACCATATCCAACAGTAAACATAGTTACAGTGCAAAAATAAAATGATCTCAAATATTACACTATCCATTACTCATTAAGTATATCTTCTTTAACCATCCAACTTGTACCATTGGTTACAGAAGTGCTTATTCTGCCACACCCAATCCAAATACATGCGGAAATGTGCAAAACATATAATAATAAAGTGATTAATTTTGCTAATTCTAAAAAACCAGCCTAAATTTTATTAAGGTTTAAGACTTCTTCAAAAATCCGAATTAGCTTGGTAATATTTTAATATTAAACAGTGAATGATAACAATCCAATAAAAACAAAGGGTTCATAATCACCTATCGAATCCCAATTTACAAAAAGCAAGCATATTAAAAATATTACAGAAAAGGCATCTAAACCATATCCCTTACTAAAGTTATGCTGGATTATTTTCGATCTTTCTGAAACTATTTATCCAAATTAATAATATGCTGTATTTAAATTGATAAACATATCTACAATCAATAATAATGTTTATAAAGTAGTAATTATTATTAATTTTTCTGAGTATAATAATCGTTCCTCAAATACCATATCAATAGGGATTAAAATAATAAAATACAATCTAGTTATTGAAAGAACAACATCCCAAATTATTCTCCCTTTATTTTCAGGTTAAATTACTGGAATTTAGTGTAAAACCTAATGAAATTTGCTCAAAATTAAATTAGATATCTGTTTGTATTTAGATATAAATTTTTTAGTGAGGCTTGGAGAAATAGATAAATGAAAAGTTTTCATTAATCCAAGAGGTTTAAAAGAATGAGATCTTTAACCAAATATTTCAGTATCATAATAAGATGAGGCATCATTAATTATTTCCAAATGTATCGGCTGTAATTAATGAAACATATTTTTATTCCTTAATATTCTATTAACAAATCTTCTTGTGTGAAAATATTTCATAAAACTTCCGCTAACATTTCCTGATTATTTTTGATTTTTATTGATTAATTATATTGATGACTTTTTGTAAATTGGTCTTGAAGATAAACTTTAAGAAGGATGCAATATTAATTGTTCGTAATCTTTTAGTCCTTCAAAATTAGGTGATAATGGACTAAGAATAACTTTTTCTTTAAAGTCTTTTGAATTAGGAGGAGGCTCAACATTATATTTATTATTTTATGGCCTAGGAAACTAAATTCCAGCATCTGAAATTGATTCCATAGATAGGAAATCTATACATTCTTCTGGCCTAAAATCACTTATTATTAGATTATTTTCAGTTTCTAAATTAAATTGCATTCAGAATTATTTTTGAAGTTTTTTACAAAATGTTTATGAAGAATTTAAATATAATTTGCTAACTACTCATAAAATTTATGAAACATTTAATAAATAATCAACTTCTTCAAAGGTCTTCATTTCTTTTTGGGCCAACTCGTTATAATCGATGTCATAGATTTCAACAACTTTATATTTTGGTCTTATTTAACCATTATACTCATTAAAAAGAACTTAGAGTTTAATTTTAAATTATCTGAACTTCGAAACAATTAAAATCATATTTTATTATGATTCATTTAATTTAGAAAATTAATCAGCTGTTAAACCTAGTAATTTAACTGCAAAATCATCAAATACAATAGCTTCAATAGAATTATATTCATCCATTATTTTTAAATTTAAAATAAAACTTTATTGTGGGGAATTATTTTCAATGAAGCATTTTTTACATCTATAATTTTACCTTTATTACGAATATTCCATTTTCGAGTGACATTTATTGTTTGGACATCTTGGATAAATAAAATTCGATAATTCGGTCAAATATCCAATTATAAATACAGTTTCTATGTGATTTGTTCTGTCTTCATTCAATTTCTTAAATACGTTTTCTTCCAACTATTTCAAATTTACTGTTAGACAATCCGAATTAGGTTTCATAATTTAATCTAAATCTTTTTCTAACAACCATTCGTGCAAAGCTTGAACTCTAAATTTTAATCTATAATTACTCAATAAAATCTGAATTATCTAAAATTATAGTGTTGTGATATGAAGAAAGATATGTAAAATTCTATTAGTTCTTAAAAAGCAAGTTTTTGAAGATAAGTATTTGGCCTATTGACAACATTTAATTTGCATATTATTTTCCTAATAATTTAACAGCAATCCTTCCAGTTTAATCTAAAACCATTAATTATAAGCCCATTCCTGATATTGTCTTGATTTCCTATAAAAATATTTTAGTTCAATATTTACTTAAATTGCTGCAACTAAATCAATTTTTTAATCCTTCTATTGATTTTATAAGTCATATATTTTTTTTAATGAAAGTTAAGGAAGATGAGGAAGATTATAATTTTAAGAAACTTAAATAATTGAAAATTGTGTAAATGTTATAGACTATGAATAATTTAGATTATTTTTAGATATGCGTCCATTTTTAAATGTGTAAACTCTTCCTTTTTCTAAAAAATCAAACATTTTTTGGTTTGCTTTATCATAAAATAATCCAATAATGATATCTTATTTCTGATCCAAAATGATAATCTTAAAATAATAAGTAGAAATATTTGAGTTTTTTTTCTTAAATTCAAGCATTTGACTTTTTTGGATAATTCTTCCTTCCAAAATCCAATTTTTCTTCTTGTTTGCCAATAATTCCGATATAGTCTACGAATCCTAACAGAATTTTTAGTAACTTCTATTTATTGTAATATCAATCAATGATAAATTAATCAAATTTTCATCAAATATAATTGAATTTTAGTTAGGCTTTGAATAGACTTAATTTTCTATCTTCACATTCTTAAAATTTTATGGTTCTATTAGCTATTGTTGCTTGCTTAAATTAGTTTTGAGAATTGTATATTTTATTTTTTTTGTTTCTTTCGAATAAATTTCAGGATTAAAAACGCTGAGGTCTAAAGCAATGTCAATGTTCCCCAAATATTAGCATTCAAGTATGACAACAATATACCTTTAGAATTTTTAAACAAAAACTATTTTCCATTTTAAAAGTTATAAGACTATGGATTAAACATTATCGCTATGTTGTTCATCTAAAAATAATAAATAATAAAAGACTACTAAATATTTTTTTCAAAGTGATTGCTGCCCCTCCTGTTAATAAGGCTAGTTAAGAATGAAAATAATCAATAAGGTTAGTTTCAATAATTATCTGTTTTCCTAACACAAGTTTTTCGTTATAACCTTTAATTACAAAGGAATATTTAGTGTCCTATATAATTGAAATTCTATCTTTGTAATTTTAAAAGAGATGTTCTATTTTAGATAGTTGTTCTTCGTAAATCATTAATAATAAGTAAATACAAAAATAATAAAAAAATGGTTTATAAAGTCTTTAAAGTTGAATTTCTGATTCCCATCCAACAAAGAAATTATTTATTTTGAAATTTAAATACAAAAATTAAAGAATTAGAAAAAAAAAATAAAATAATGAAGGTTTTTTTATATTTTTGTATATATGTAATATCAAGCTCATTAGATTACTAATTAATCGCCTGACTATGGTTTAGAACCTTCTTTAGGTTCTCCTGATTTAGCTCCATCAATTTTGTCAACTTGTCCTGATTTAGGTTTGTTAGCTGAATCAACTTAACCAGATTTAGGTCCATCAACTTTATCTACTTGACCTGATTTAGGTCCACCTACAACTTCAAATTATCCTGATGCAGGACCAGAAACCTTTTCAACACCTCCAGATTATGGTAAGTTTCTAGTTAATTTAATTGAGCTCAACCCTTGGTTGCCTAAAAGAACTGAGAGTACTTGATCAATTGATTATTTTGGTTCATATGGCCATAATTCAATCTAAGATTTAGGTTTAATATTGAATGCACCATCACCAATATGAAGATTCCAATTAAATAATGTTCCTTCGAAGGGTTGATTAAATCCATCAGCTCCTAAATAGAACCAGAATTGATTTGGAACAAAATGTTTGAGTCCATTGAATGAGAAACTATCCTCTCTATTTAGATATAAAGCATAAGCAAATCCTTTTCTAACCTTTGAGGAATAACCAAAGTAAAGGTAGACCCACTCTCCTTAGTTTTCTTTGATTTAGAATTTAGTAGATAGATCATTTTAATCATCATCATTAGTATCAAGATTTCCATAATCATAAGTAGATAAGATGAATGAATCTTTGGATTAGAAACCAGCTAAGGTTCTATCACCAGCATTGGTAGAGTCTTTCTAATATCCTGGAGCATTGATAGTCAATCTGAAAAGGGATTTAAGAGTTTCTTCGCTGCTTCCCTTCTTGGCTTATAACCAACCAGAAACTGCATATTCAAGGACACCTTAGTATTGGTCATAGAAGGTCTTGATTGGATTAGGATTTTCTTTTTCAAAGTTCTTTTATTCTCTAAGAACATTAACATCGGTTCTTTGTGGAACCTTGAGATTGGGTTTAGGATAAGCTTAGATAATATCCTTAAGGAATTATTCTTTAGATCCAATAAATCCTTAGCCAAAGTTGACTCTGAAATCTGAAATCATACCATTGAAAGCTGGATATCCGAATTCATTGTTAGCAACTACAACTCTTGCATAGCCATTCAAAGGCATATGTTGGATATCAACGAATTCAATTCTTCCAACGGGGTTTTCTGGTAAATCTCCAAAGAGAGCAAAACCTACAGCTCTTGGTTAATCCTTGGAAGTAAATGAATAGTAAATATAATTCCAATGGCCTTCAAGATAGTCATCATAGTTAATATTTTGAGCAACTGAAATCTTATTTGCCTTCTTATCATAAGTAGTGAAATGATAATATCCTTTGCCAACCCAAGTAGCTAAGATTCTATTTCCGAATTCTGCATTGTCTTCATATTTTTCAGTATTTGTCAATCTAACAAGATGATGGAATGGAGATTTATCATTAACTCTTTGAGGAGTAGTCATCAACCATCGAGTCCACAATCCATAACCATATTCACTAACTCCGCCAACTTCATCCTTGAATGTGACATCATATCCTGGTTTATCAAATTTTTCTCCTTGTGGAACATAGATTAATTCATCCTTTTCTGGTTTCCATTAAGCCTTCTTGGCGACCAAGCTTTAAACTTCTGGTAAGAGTGATTCGAAGTTGCCTTTCTTGGTATCAACATAAGCTCCCTTTCCAAAGACAGCTCCTACTTTTCTAATAGGACCTTCCCATCCTCCTAACATACCATCTGAACCAACAAACATTGCCAAATATTTAGGTATCATATGTAACACATTTTCATATGGAACAACAACAGTCTCAGATGGGAACTTGACAACACCTGAGGCCGCTCTCTTTGGCCAACTGTATCCGAACCAAACGTAAGTCCAAACACCAAAGTTATTTCCAACTGGTGTGGGTTTTCTTATGTTAGCAATCAATCCATTATCAACAGTTCCTAAAGTGTAAGTTGAAAACACCACTTCTCTTGGTTGATACATAATTAATAAATTTCTATCTCCAACCATTGCAGCTTCTTTTCTGTAAGCAGGTTCATTATTTGTCAATCTCAACAATACGTTATTATCTTTCTTTAATGTTGGACTTGAATATCTGAACCATCCATAAATTGCATATTCTAATGATCCTTAATATTCATCTGGCCATTCTTTGACTACTGGTCCTTCTTCAAACTTTCTATTCACCTCTTCATCTTAGATCTTGATTGTTTGGATCGCAGGCTCATCTAATTCAGGTGTAGTGAATGTACCCTTAATAATTGCTTCCAAAGCATCAGTATCTGGAACATAACTTTGTGCACCAAACAACATCTACAATTAAGCCATCTAACCATTAAATCCTTAATAAGTGAATGTGGCACCTAAATACAATTTTCCAAATCCTTCAATTGGTTTATGAGCTATTTCTGGGAATGCAACTCTTCTAATTTCTCCTGTTGATGAGAATTTCACATATCCTAATGCTTGTTATTTAGCACTTGAGAAACAGAAGTAAACAAAATTCCATTCACCTTCTAATTTGTCATCATAATTAATATCTTGAGACAAATTTGGATTGTTGTTAGCCAAGTTATATGTTCTAAATCCATATTGTCCAGCTGTCAACCATAAAGCCAATGTTCTATCTCCTACTTTTGCAACATCTTCCATTTATTTATTCTGAGTGAATCTGTAGACTGCCATTCTTGCTTATTTCTCCAAAATTCTCTTTGGTATAGCAGTCAAGTATCTCAACCAAACTCCTATTGAATATGCTGAATGTCCATCAATTGCGTTAGAATCTAATTCAATTTCTTATTTATCAGCAATATCAAATTGATCCTTCTTTTCATTCCATTTCCATGGTTTGGCTTATATTCCTAGAGCTCCTGCTATATATGGCTCATATGATAAGTAATCCTTCTCTCTGTATGATCCTGGTCCAGCATATAAGTACATATGGGCGTATTTACCATTATAAGGAGTATGAATACCATCTTTACCAGCCCATAATCCCAAATATTTAGGAACTCTGTGCATACATCCTAATTTCTTTTCATTCTCAGTTGTCCTTGTCTTCATGAAATGAACCACTGATTGTGCTTTTCTACTGTATGCATAATAAACATAAACCCAAGCAGTTTAATCAAGAGTTGGTACTGGTGCTTCAGTGAAAATCTAAGCAAAAGCATCATGATTTTCAGGAGTAGTATATGTACTGAAGAAGATTCTGTGATCAACATATTAAAATACTGACAATACTCTATCTCCTGGTCTGACATGATTTGCTCTTGAGGCTTAATCATGATATGATAATGTGTAGACATTCTCCCATGCAACTCTTCCAATTGAACTCCATCTAAACCATAATGAAACTGCATATTCTTATTGTCCTGCAAATTCATCTGCATATTCATATGGTTTCATAGTAGCTTCTTCTCTCTTCATTGTTTGAATGTCTTCAAATACTGTCTTCTTTATTACGTTCAATTCTGGAACCTTAGGCATTCCTGGCATATTCTTTTTCAATTCATCAGCTGATTCAATATATCCTCCATTTCCTAATATCAAACTTATTAATCCTAATTATCCATTGAATGCATGATAATTTTTGAGTAATTTAGTACCAGATGATCCAACAACAAAGTATGCATAATCTGTAATTGGATTGTGAGTTACAACAGGGAATTGTGTTGATCTAACTTATTCTCCATTAAATACTATATGTCCTTAAGCCTTTCCTGTCTTATCGAATCTCTTGTATCCATACCAAATGTAATTCCATTATCCATCCAACATTTATCCATATTGAATATTTTGAACAACATTATTGTTTCCTGGAGTATAGGTACAGAAATGATAGAATGGTTATCCTACCCAAATAGCAAGAGTTCTATCTCCTGGTTAGGCAGCATCACCTTAGTAATTCTAATTAATGGTAAATCTAGATAAAGCCATCCAAGCAGGTTTATCAACTAATTTATTTGGTCCATTCCATAAGAATCTTGACCAGAATCCATAACCATATTCAGTAACTCCATTGATAGCATCATCTGTGAGTTCAACTTCCTTTCCAACCTTTTAGTCTGGTCCCCAAGCTTAGTCAAAGACATCATCAGCTTTCCATGGTTTCAATTCAGGAACAGCTCTTCCACCAAATCCGAATGTTAATAATTCAGATTCTCCATCATCATATCCATTTTCTCTATATGCTCCAGCTCCAACATTGAAGTACCAATTTTCCATTTAGCCATTGAATCCTGGATGCCATTTGTCTTTATGCCATAAGATAGTGAAGTAGGTAGGTACGAATTAATTAATATTGGGGAAATCTCTGTGTTCATCTGAATCTGGGAATTTAATGAATCCGTGAGCTTTCTATTTCTCTTTTGAATAACCTTGATAAATGAACACCCAAGTCTTATGTAAAGTAGCCTTGTAATCGAAGTTTTGTGGGATAGACCAAGCACCACCATTAACTTAATCAACAGTGTAGACAGTTTGATGATAGAATCCTAATCCCTTCCACATAGACATAGTTCTATCACCTGGTTTATCCATATTACCAACAAAATCTTTATCCCAACAAGTGACTCTGTATACAAGATGCCATGGTCCAATATTTGGAATGTCAGTCCATCTAGCCCATCCTGAGATTGCATATTCACCTTTTCCATTGGCATCCTTTTATTCAATTGTAATAATATCTGGTTCTGCAGCAGCATCAATCTTCACCTTATCTTTCTTGATGGGTATTGTCTTTCTAGCCTAATCAAATCTCAACCCATCTGGTAATTTCATTGCTCCAGTGATATAAGCCTTAACAGCATCTTAATCAGCAAAATGAGCTCCATCACCCAATTTTAATGATAATCCCCACATATACCCATTGAAGAAGTTATATCCAAATTCTTTTCCTGAAATGAACTCAAGGTAATCTCCAACCAAGTCGTGCTTAGCCTTCCATGTGAAATCTGAAATTTCTCCTTTTTAAAATACATAAGCCTTAACTTCTCCTTTCTTATATGAAATTGAAATGAAATTCCATTCTCCATCTATAATCTTCCATGGAATGTGTGTAACTTGTTCTCCCACTCCTTTTGGTGAATGAGAGAAATAATAAGAGTTAACGAATAACCATGCAGCCAATAATCTGTCTCCTGGTTAAGTTAAATCACCATGATTTCTTTTGCTTGTTAATCTAGCAATGTTGTGCCAAACTATTCTCCATGGCATAGATTTAGGTCCAGTTCTAGACCATCTTAACCAAGTAGACCATCCATACTCTTATAATCCTCTTGTAGGTACATCTTTAGAATCTTCAATCTTCAAAAGTACATTTGGTTCAACTTTATCAAAGACACATTCCAACAATTTCTCTTTGTCTGATGTGAATTCCTTTAATGGGAATTTAGGAGTATAAATGTCTCTTCCCTTGTTGAAGTTAAATGCATCAGGTCTATCTTCTCCTTCTTTAATTGTGAATGGCTTAGTTGTATAAGCTCCATTACCATAATTGATATTAACAAAATTACCAGTACCAGTAAGACCTCTGTGACTTGCATAGAATTTCTTGAAATCCTTACCGAATGAGAAGTAATGTTTATTTACAACAAGATGTGTTTGCTTTTCAAATAATTTATCAGCTTCTGCTTCCAAGAATGATAAATAATGATAGACTTGTCTCTTATCTCTTGAATAACCAGTATAGAAGAAATGCCATTAAGTATGTTAATCTTCATGTGGGAAATCAAATCCATAAATCCATGGCAATCCTGGCTAGTAATTGTAAGTTTAGAAATGATAATAAGTAGCATGTTTGAATAATGATAAATCTCTATCTCCAAATCTTCCTTCAGCATTTGTATCTGTAGAGTATAAACTTAACCTGAATACATTGAACCAAGGTGCTCCGATAGGAGGTTAATCCCATCTCAACCATCCTGAAACTGAATATTCAGTTGCAAACTTGGCTAAATCTGCTGGTACTTCTACAGTAAGTTCCTCCTAATTATCTCCTTTATAAGTTTTCTCTTCTTCAACATGTTTTAATGTCTTTAATGCTTTATCTTCTAAAGCTGGATGTGGTATTCTGTTATCTAAATATTTCTTGAGACTGTCATAATTTCTAACAAAGGCAGTCTTTCCAAATTTAACTGCATAATTGGCTATTTGACCATTAAATCTTGGATAGAAATGAGGAGCTTCAGATCCCAAAGTGAATTTCAAATAATCTATTTTACCATGGTTACATTTCATTGATGTGTGGAATACTTCATCAATTCCATCAAACTTCAAAATACCAACTGCCAATTAATCTTCCAATGAATAACTGAAGTATAAGAATGTCCAAACTCCTTCTCTTTCTGCAACTGGTATTCTTGTATGTAAGTTTGGATTTCCTGGTAAATCATTAGTAATAAACAATATTGATGCTTATTCTTACCAAATTGCTAATAATCTGTCTCCCATTCGAATATCTCCTACATCCTTATTTCTTGATAACCTTGACATAATATAATATGGTGCTAATCTACCATCTCTCATTTAAACTGGGTATTATTCCAAATGTCTAAAATAGAAACCATAACCATATTCTTAAACTCCTGCCAATTAATCATCTTTGTATTCTTTAATAAGTACTGGTTTCTCTTAATTGAATGCTGAATCCAATATTTCTTAATCTCTCAAATCATCTACTGGGGCTTCCTTTTCTGTAAAGGCCTCCTTTCCAATCTAATATCCAAAGACATCATTTTTAGCATCACCATATCCTGTTGGATTAAATGCTCCTTCTCCTCCATTGACTCTTAAATGTCCTATATTACCACTATAAACTGCATGCCATTTATCTCTTGCCACATAAACTGATAATTTATTTGGTAAATAATGATTAGTGTTCTTGAATTACAATTCGGCCACTCTATTCTTAAATTCTACTTTAGCCTAAGCCAACTATTATACCTTTGAATATCCAAAGTAAATGAAATGCCATTTTGTATGATCTGATTCATAATTCATATTCTACCATTAATTAACATTTCCACCACCATTAAGATTGACATATGTATATGCTGTGAAATGGAAATATCCTTGTCCAACCCAAGCATTCAAAGTTCTATCTCCCAAGAATTGGATATTTTCTGATGCCTAGTGAATTGAGAATCTGACCATCAAATGCCATGGTTATTAAACTGTTGGAGTCCATTTGAACCATCCTGACCAAGAATATTCTCCAACGAGAGCAAAATCATCATAAACAATTTCATCTGAGGGAGTATCTTTATTGAATTCTTTTGGATCTTCAATAACTTTCTTTGTAACTAAATTAGTATTAAATTAAGCTGGTTTTTCAAATTTTTCTAACCAAGCATTGAAATCTGCTTCATCTTTTTTGAAAATTCCTTCTCCAGCAGAGAATACTACATGTGCAAATTAGCCATTGAATGCTGGATAATTAAGTTATGATCCTGCCAAATAGAATTGTAAGAATTATGGAACTGGAATTACTGATTAAGTTACAATCTTCTATAATTTATCTCCAACTTTCAAGAATCCTACTGATTAATCAACATTATCACTATGTGCAAAGAACAAATATGTCCATACACCTTCAACATCTTATCCAGTTTAGATATTTTGTACTGCATTAACATTTCCTGCATGATTTGTAGTAAAATGATAATAATTGGCACTGTTAAACCACACAGCCAATAATCTATCTCCTAATCTGATATCTCCCAAATCTTGATTTCTAGTGACTCTAGCAACGAAAGACCATGGTGCTTATAAACCTGTTTTCAAAGGAATTGGATATTAAGTGAGGAATCTCAACCAGAATCCATAACCAAATTCAGTGTTGTCTTCAAGTTAACTTCCTTCTAATTTTCTGGTTATCAATGGATCTTTTCCATTTTATGGTGAGTCCAATACACCCTTCTATAAATCTTTAGCCAGATCTACTTTTGGTAATTCTTTGAAATACAATGCTCTACCAGCATCATATCCATGAATATCGTCTTTAGCCTTTTCGTACTCTGCTTTTCTGAAAACTCCATCACCAACATTGAATCTTAAAATAGAAATCATTCCACTATAAGGGGCATGCCATTTATCTTTAGCAACATAAAATGAATAAGCATTAGCAATGAAATGATTATGATCTTTGTAAACTCTTTCTTCTACTCTTCCTCTGAATTCTACTCTTGCATATGCTTATCTTTCATTTCTTGAATATCCGAAATAAATGAAATGCCATCTTGCATGATCATCATCATGTTTAATATTCTACCATGAGTTGACATTACCAGCTCCATAGATATTTTAATAGTTATAAGTAGTAAAATGTAAGATACCTCCTTCAGGTTGTCCTACCCACATACATAATGTTCTATCTCCTAAGAATGACATATTTTCACTTCCTTACAATACACTTACTCGAACACCCAAATGCCATGCTTATTGATTTGGAATAAATGTCCATTTGAACCAACCACTCCAAGAGTATTCTGGAGCCAATGCCAAATCTTCATAAATTATCTCCTTTTATTCTGTCTTATCATTAAATACTGCATCCTTCTCAATAACTTTTTTAGTCTTGACATCAAGAACATAGGTAGCTGGTTATTGTACTTTGTCAATTAATGCTTTAACATCATCAATATTTTCTAAAAATACGCCCTTATTTGCAGAAACAATCACATCTGAGAATTAACCATTAAATCCTTTGTAGGGTAAGTGTTTTCCTCCTAAATAGAACTTAAGTAACAATGGGGGTAAGTGTTCAGCTGCTATAACATTCTTAATAATGTCAGCATCTCCATATTTAACAAATGAAATTGATTATTTCTTATCCAAATTGTGAGAGTAGTAGATAAATGTCCAAACACCATCCAATAATTGTGGGAAATTGACATTATTCACATTGTTTGGATTTCCACCATTATAGGTAGTGAAATGATAATATCCTCTTCCTTACCAAATAGCTAAGACTCTATCTCCAAGGCCAATATCTGCCAATTTTTCGTTCTTACTTAATCTAGCAACAAATGTCCAATCAACTTGAATACCTCTATTCATGGGAACTGGATACATATTTAAGTGTCTCAACCAAAATCCATAACCATATTCACTTACATTGTCAACATCATCAGCTCCGAAATTTTTAGTGAATGTTGGATCATTTTAATCAACAGTGGATGTCAATACTTTAGCGACTCGGCTATCATCTAAATTGAATGCAGCAGGTTATTTCTTTGTGAATGCAGCATTATATCCGAAAATGTCTTCATCATGAGTGAAATCATCTCCTTTTCTGAATGATCCTTATCCCAAGTTAAAGTTAATTGCTCCCATTTGACCATTCATTCCTTAGAAATGTTTATCTCTTCCTACATAGACAAAGAATTCTGGAGCCAAATAATGATTACATTTATCCCATGATTAAGAATCTTTTTCACCTGTTGACCATTGAGCCCATGCATATGCAGCTTAATCTTTCTTGGAATATCCAAAGTAAACAAAGAACCATTTAAATATTCTATTCTTGTGTTCAATATTCTTGAAGTGATTAACATTACCAGCACCATTCATGTTAGCATAAGAATAAGTAGGCACATGTAAGTTACCAAATCCAATCCATCCTGATAATGTTCTATCTCCCAAGAATTAATCAGTTGATGGATCCTTAATTGTTACTCTGAATATGTTATACCATGCATTAAGATTAGGTCCATCAATCCATTTATACCATCCACTATATGAATATTCTAATGGGAATTTATTATCATCTCCTCCGAATTTTCTTTATACTAAATCATCTCCCTATTATCTTTATACTGGATCCTTTATAATTTGATTTGATTATAATGGAATTAATGTTGAGGGACTTGGGTTCTTTCTAACATAATCATTAACTGTGTCCATTTTATCCACATAAGCTCCTGATTAAGTTGAGAATGTCACTAAT
This sequence comes from Paramecium sonneborni, assembly GCA_905182985.1. Lineage (NCBI taxonomy): Eukaryota > Ciliophora > Oligohymenophorea > Peniculida > Parameciidae > Paramecium > Paramecium sonneborni. The sequence goes on along the minus strand of CAJJDN010000012.1, from coordinate 850,197 downwards.
CTAAATTGTCCATTAAATCCTGGATATCTCTTATTATCATTTCCTCCTAATATGAATTTCAGGAATTTAACTGCTGGATGTGTTGTCTTGTGAATTATTGATTGAACATCTCCATCTCCATATTTGATGAATGCTACAGCCTTATTCTCATCAGCACTATATGAGTAATAAACAAATGTCCACAATCCTTCAATATCTTCTGGGAAATTGATATTTTGAACCAAATTGACATTAGCAGGAGCTACACTACAAGTTGTGAAATGATAAAATCCTTATCCTTACCAAATAGCTAATGTTCTATCTCCCATAGCTATATCTTAATATTTCTCATTGTATGTCATTCTTGATAAGAAATACCAAGGAGCATTCTTACCACTAATTAATCTCTTAGGATAGGTAGTCAGGAATCTCATCCAAAATCCATAACCATACTCTTCAAATGGCAAATCTCCTGATTATTCATCTCTTTCAATGGTAGGTGTATCATTTTCAAAATGATTCTCAAGAGCTTATCCTTTTCCTAATTCTCTTGGGTTGAAATCACCTTTTTTAGAATCCAATAATTTGCCTTATCCAATTTCGAATCCAAAGACATCTTTAGGATGTTTGAAATCATTTTCTCCTCTGAATGATCCTTATCCAACGTTGAAATTTACATATGCCAATTTACCACTGAATCCTGGGAAATGTTTATCCCTTCCAACAAATACAAAGAACTAAGGTGCAAAGTAGTGATTAACGTTATCATATTTCAAACTATCTTCTCCATCAGTCCATTTAACATAAGAGTAAGCTTTCTATTATAATTTTGTGTATCCAAAGTATAAGTAGAACCATTTTGTATGTCTTTCTTTGTGAGGAATATTCTTCCAAAGATTTGTATTGCCAGCTCCATTCATATTTGCATAAGTATAAGTTGGTAAATGTAAAATACCACCTTCTGGTGTACCTACCCAACAAGTTAAAGTTCTATCTCCTAAGAAAGCATCAGTTGATGGGGATTTAAGGGTAACTCTGAAAACATTATGCCAAGCTTCTTAGGCAGTTGGAGTCCATTTGAACCATCCACTTATTGCATATTCATGTGGGAATCTAGTGTTATCACTTCCAACTGTCTTCTCAATAGGATCTGTGCCTTTATCTCTTGCAATCTAAGAATCTACCAAAAGTGAATTGGTCAGTTCACTAACAACTGAATTTGGTGTTCCAATCTTTTCCAAATGAGGTTTCAATTTATCAGGACTATCAATAAATGCTCCAAGAGAAGCACTGAATGTGACTTAAGTGAAAATACCATTAAATCCTGGATATCTTCCAGCATCATTACCACCTAATATGAATTTAACTCGTTTTGTTCCTGGATGTGTTACATCATGACGAATTGCTTTAATATCATCATTTCCATATTTAACAAGTCCTACTGCTCTAGCTTTGTCATCACTATATGAATAATAGATGTATGTCCATAAACCTTCAATATCAGCTGGATAGTCAACATTTTAGATAACATTTGGATTATTATTAACTGAGTTACAAGTTGTGAAATGATAGAATCCTTATCCTTGCCAAATAGCTAATGTTCTATCTCCCATTCTTACATTATCATATTTCTCATGTTGTGTTAATCTTGAGACAAAGTACCATGCTTAGTTCTTACCTGATATTAATCTAGTAGGATAGGCAGTTAAGAATCTCATCCAGAAACCATAACCATATTCTTCTAAATCTTGATCTGCAGTCAAATCTTTCTCAATAACTGGCTTGGTATCTTCTGATCCATTTGCTAATTATTCAGTAACTGGAACTCCAGGTTTTAATTCAGCATCTTTTTATGTGAGCAATTTATCAGATCCAATTGAAAATCCAAAGATATCTTTAGGATGATCAAATTTATTTCCAGTAACAAATGCTCCTTCTCCAGCATTAAAATTAAAATATCCAATCTTTCCGCTATGTCCTGGGAAATGTTTATCTCTTCCAATAAACAAGTACAATGTCTAAGCAAGATAGTGATTAACATCATCAAAGTTCAAAGAATCTTCACCATCTGTCCATTTAACAAAGGCATATGCTTTTCTAGCAATCTTTGAATATCCATAATAAATGTAGAACCAATCTGTTATTTTTCCTTTGTGTTAAATGTTCTTCCAAAAATTGGTGTTGCCACCTCCATTCATATTAGTGTAAGTGTATGTTGGCATATGTAAAATACCACCTTCAGCTGTTCCTAACCAACAAGTCAAAGTTCTATCTCCTAAGAAGGCATCAGTTGATGGAGTCTTCAAAGTAACTCTAAATAAGTTATGCCATGGTGCCTAGGCTGTCGGTTTCCATTTCATCCAACCACTAACAGCATATTCTAATGGTAGTCCTACCTCGACAGCTTTTTCAAGAGGATCTGCATTTGAATCTCGAGATACTGAATCTTCTACTATTTTGTATGTTTATATTGGAACTACAACTGATGGTGCTTTATTGCTATAAATATAATCATTAATCTTGGCTGCATCATCAACAAATGCTCCATCTGTTGAAAAAGTGATTGAAGTGAATTATCCATTGAATCCAGGATATCTATTAGCATCATTACCACCTAAAATGAATCTCAAGTATTTAACTGCTTCGTGAGTTGTCTTGTGGGTTATTGATTTAATATCCTAATCTCCATATTTTATAAATGCAACTGCCTTATTGCTATCAGCACTATATGAATAATAGATGTATGTCCATAAACCTTCGATATCAGCTGGATAGTCAATGTTTTAAATCATATTTACATTTTGTGGGGCAATATTGCAGGTTGTGAAATGATAGAATCCTTATCCTTACCAAATAGCCAGTGTTCTGTCACCCATTCTTATATTATCATATTTCTCATGTTATGTTAATCTAGAAACAAAGTACCATGCTTAGTTCTTACCATTCATCAATCTTTCAGGGTGAGCTGTCAAAAATCTTAACCAATATCCATAACCATATTGTTCAAATGGTGCATCTGATTTAGCTTCTTTGTCAACAACTGGTTTAACTTAGCTAGCAGCATTTGTCATAAGAGTTTTGTCAGCATCTTATGGTTTAAATTCAGCAGGTGCTTTAACTAATTCCTTTCCTTTTCCAAATCCAAAGGCATCATTTGGATGATTAAAATCTGATCCAGATCTGAATGCACCTTTACCAAGATTGAATTAAACATGAGCAACAACTCCGCTGTGTCCTGGGAAATGCTTATCTCTTCCAGCATAAATGTGGAATTCTGGAGCAAAGTAATGATTAGCTTTTTCATAAGTATTAGAATCTTCAGAATCAGTCCATTTAACATAAGCATATGCTTGAGCTTTTGGTTTTGAATATCCAAAATAAACCCAGAACCATTTAGTATGTCTATCTTTATGTTAAATATTCTTCCAATAATTTGTATTACCAGCTCCATTCATATTTGCATAAGAATATGTTGGCATATGTAAAATACCTCCTTCTGGTGTACCAACCCAACAAGTCAAAGTTCTATCTCCTAAGAAAGCATCAGTTGATGGAGTCTTAATTTAAACTCTGAAGAGATTATGCCATGGTTATTAGGCTGTTGGTTGCCATTTGAACCATCCACTTATTGCATATTCATGTGGGAATCTTTCATTATCTTTTCCAACAACTTTATAAACTGGTTCATCGTTTGCTGCTCTACTTTGAACTGAATCTACAATCTTATAATTGAATAAATCTGGTAATTCTGAAGAAGGTGTTCCAACTTTGCCTAAATAATTATTCATTTAATCAACACTATCTATAAATGTACCTCTTGTTGTACCAAACGTAACAGATCTAAATATACCATTAAATCCTGGATATCTACCTTCGTCATTACCTCCCAAAATAAATCTAACATATTTAGTAGTTGCATGAGTTGTATCATGTTTGATTGATTAGAAGTCTTGATTTCCATACTTAATAAAACCAACTGCTCTATTCTTGTTATCACTGTATGAATAATATACATAAGTCCAAAGACCTTCAATATCTTCAGGATAGTTATTATTTTGAATGTAATTTGGATTATTGTCTGCAGAATTGCATGTTGTGAAATGATAGAATCCTTATCCTTACCAAATGGCTAAAGCTCTATCTCCCATTCTAATATTATCATATTCCTTATTCCATGTCAATCTTGAAACAAAATACCATGCTTAGTTCTTTCCATTTGGTAATCTCTGAGGATATGAAGTCAAGAATCTCATCCAGAAGCCATATCCATATTCTTCAAGAGCATTTTCTGATGGGTTTTCCTTATTAATAACTGGTTGTTTTTATTCAAAACCATTTTCATAGACATCTTTAGTTGGTTCATCTGGTAAGAGTTATTCTTCTTTCTTGAATAATTTCTCTGTTCCTTCTTTTAATGCAAATACATCTTATGGATGATCAAATTTATTGTTATCAATATGAGCTCCAATTCCCAAATTAAATCTAACATAAGCAATCTTACCACTGTGTCCTGGGAAATGCTTGTCTCTTCCCAAAAATACAAATAATTAGGGAGCAAAGTAATGATTTGCTTTTTCATATGATAATGAATCTTCAGAATCACTCCATTTTACATATACATTAGCTTAAGCTTTAGATTTTGAATATCCGAAGTAAACAAAGAACCACTCTCTAATTCTATTCTTATGAGCAATATTCTTCCAATAATTATTATTTCCTCCTCCAACCATATTTTGGTATGAATATGTAGGGAAATGTAAAATACCACCTTCTGGGGTACCAATCCATAAAGTTAATGTTCTATCACCTAAGAAATTATCAGTTGATGGTTATTTAAGAGTTACTCTGAAGAGATTGTGCCATGGTTATTGTGCTATTGGTTTCCATTAGAACCAACCACTAATTGCATATTCAGATGGGAATTATTCTTTACCACCTCCAACAGTTACTTCTTTTGAAATTTCATCATTTGGAGTTCTTGTGATGACTTCACTCAATTTATAAGTTGATAAATCTCTAACTCCTTATGAAGGCATTGGCACTGTGGCAATTAATTTCTTGAAGTCTTCTACTGTTCCAACATATGCATTTGAGGTTTAGAATGAAACTGAAGCAAACAAACCATTGAAAGCAGGATATCTATTTTCATCCGTACCTCCTAATAAAAATCTTACATATTTTGTGGCAGCATGAGATGTTTTATGAACAACTTATTTAGGATCAGAATCACCATATTATATAAAACCAACTGCTTAGTTTTCATCAACACTGAATGAATAGTATATGTATGTCCATAAACCTTCGATATCAGCTGGATAATCAACATTCAGAATTTAGTTTACATTGCCAGTTTTAGAATTGCAAGCTGTGAAATGATAGAATCCTTATCCTTACCAGATGGCTAGAGCTCTATCTCCCATTCTAATATTATCATATTCTTTATTCCATGTCAATCTTGAAACGAAATACCATGGTTAGTTCTTTCCATTAAGTTATCTAAATGGATGGGCTGTTAAATATCTTAACCAAAATCCATATCCATAAGTCTCTAAGTTGTTATCAGAATTTGCATCTTTATCAAAGACTGGTGGTTTAGAGTTTTCAGCACTTTCTAGGACTTTGTCATCTGATTTTACTGAAGGAGCATCAGGTTTCTTTGTGTATTTATTCAAACCAGTACTGAAACCAAAGGAATCTTTAGGATGAGTGAAATCGTTTCCAGTTCTGAATGATCCATCTCCAATATTAAAGGTTACTTAATTTAATTTTCCATTGAATCCTGGGAAATGAGGATCCTTACCAACAAAGATATAATAATTTGCAGAATAATAGTGATTAGCTTTATCATAAGTATTAGAATCTTCAGAATCAGTCCATTTAACATAAGCATATGCTTGAGCTTTTGGTTTTGAATATCCAAAGTAAACAAAGAACCATTTAGTATGTCTATCTTTATGTTAAATATTCTTCCAATAATTTGTATTACCAGCTCCATTCATATTTGCATAAGAATATGTTGGCATATGTAAAATACCACCTTCTGGAGTTCCTAACCATAAAGAGAGAGTTCTATCTCCTAAGAAAGCATCAGTTGATGGAGTCTTAATTTAAACTCTAAAAATGTTATGCCATGGTTATTAGGCGACTTCATTCCATTTAAACCAACCTGAGATTCCATATTCATCAGGAAGATTTTATTCTTCAACGGTAGCTTCAGTTGGTTTATCTGTAACTTATCTTTCGATTTCATCTGTAATAATAGGTTTGCTAATTAATTCAGTTACTCTGATTCTTGGAACTGGTGAAACATCATTAACAAACTTTTTAACTGCATCTACACTACCAATATAAGCACCAACTCGAGCATTGAAATAAACTTAAGTGAATAAACCATTGAAAGCTGGGTATCTCTTTTCATCTGTACCTCCCAAAATAAATCTTACAAATTAAGTTGGTTAATGAGTAACTTAATGGTCTACTTCTTAGAAATCACTATCACCATATTTAACATAAGCTTTAGCTCTGTTTTCATTCCTGCTATATGAATAGTAAACAAAAGTCCAAAGACCTTCAATATCATCTGGATAATTCACATTCTTGATAACATTGACATTGTTGTTTTAGATATTGCATGTTGTGAAATGATAGAATCCTTATCCTTACCAGATTGCTAGAGCTCTATCTCCCATTCTAATATTATCATATTCCTTATTCCATGTCAATCTAGAAACGAAATACCATGGTTAGTTCTTTCCATTTGGTTGTCTCTCTGGATAAGTTGTCAAATATCTCAACCAGAATCCATAACCATATTCTTATAAATTATCTGTACTATCTGGACTAGTTTTATCAACCTTTGGAGCATTTTCAGAGGTTTTACTAGCATGAACTGTTTTTTCAGGAACAGGTAGAGGCTCTTATTTGGCAGGTTAGAATAACTTATCTTTACCAGTGGCAATTCCGAAGAAATCATCATCATGAGAGAAATCATTACCTTTTCTGAAACTACCTTTTCCAAGATTAAATTTAACATATGCAATAAATCCATTGAATCCTGGGAAAAATTTATCTTTACCAACTGAAATGTAGAATTTTGGAGCATAGTAATGGTTGATATCAGCATAATTTAATGAATCTTCACTGTCTGTCCATTTTACGTATGCATACGCTTATCTATTAACCTTTGAATATCCATAGTAAACAAAGAACCAATTATTATGTCTATTTTTATGTTGAATATTTTGAACAACATTTGGATTTCCAGCACCATTCATATTGGCGTAGGAATAAGTTGGGAAATGTAGGATACCTCCTTAAAGACTACCTAACCATAGAGAAAGTGTTCTATCTCCCAAAAATCTATCACTTGATGGAGTATTAATGTAAACTCTGAAAATATTATGCCAAACTTATTATTAAGTTGGTGTCCATTTGAACCAACCACTTATTCCATATTCTTCTGGTAATTTTGGTATTTCTTCATCCTTTCCAACAGTTGTTTCAGTTGGAGCAACTTGAACTGATCTTTCAATAGGATTTTCAACAACCTTTGTGTTACTCAACTCTACTGGAACTTATGGAATAACTCCTGCTTATAATTTATCTACTGAATCAACAAAAACTCCGATTTAATGAGAATATGTA
>CAJJDN010000012.1:820636-834139 GCA_905182985.1 Paramecium sonneborni | reverse complement strand
AAGGGGTATTATTTGAAATTTTGGAGGATGATCGTAAAATAGCAGAGGGTGAAGTTAGAAACATTGCTTAATAATTAGAAAGGGCATTACATTACTTATATTCAAACAAAATTATTCATAAAGATATGAAACCATAAAACTTATTAATTTCTGTTGATGGAGTAGTTAAATTATAAGATTTTGGTTTTGCCAGAGCTACGTCACCAAACTTTCAAGTTCTTCATTCAATCAAAGGAACTCTTCTTGATATGGCACCAAAATTAATTTAAGAATAGACATAATATCAAATAGTTGATTTATGTTCTTTCGGAGTTATTCTTTCTGAGCTAATTTTTGGTTAACCTCCAATTAACACAAATCAAATATTTTCTCTAATTCAGCTCATTATCAAAGTTCCAGTAAAATAACCAGGATAACATGAGTCCAGAATTAATGAGTTTTTTGAAAGGGCTACTTAATAAGACAACTTCAGATAGGTTTGGTTGGTAAGATTTATTGAGTAATCCCATAATAGCAAAGACTGATTAAAAAAAGGTGTAGAAAGAATGAAAAGATTAAAGTAATCTAAATTTCAACTTAAGTTTTAATGTATAGATTCATCCAATAAATGAAGAAATACTTAATTTACACTGTAAAAATGGTTATTCTTACAAGGTGTACAATTTCAATGAAGCTTTACTACAAAAATTAAATTATTATTAAATTAATTTTTCATAAGTAATTAGCATTTTGAGAACGACATTCAAAATAATCCAATAGTTTCCTTATTAGCAATTTAATTAATAGCTGAATTACTCAATTATTTTACACATTAATAGCCATATAATTACTTTTTGAGTTGATTAACCTAAATAAAAATGTAATAGATCTGAATATATTCAAAAATTAGAAAGTAGTTGTTTTGGCATTCAAAATTATGGTTTTATATGGAATTCTAACATTAATATCCAAATAATTGTTTTGTTATCATAAAGTATAAAAGACATTAATAGATTTATTCTTATTATTAGAAAAGTATGAAATCCATCAACTTTTATATTAAATCTTTTACAAACATAACATGTAGTAATGGTGTTTCTCCAGAAGATTTATTATTTATTAATATTAATGCATGACTCTATATACTCAAACTTTAAAGCGTAAGGTCAATTAATGTTTTAAGATATTACAATTAAAAGTTTATGCTAATTTTTGAAAGAAATTTAATAAAACATATAGAAATGATCTTCCTCGCATATGATGGTGGTTTCGGTTGTATAGATAAATTGCCGAATAAGTTATAAAACTATTTATTTTTGCCTTGTAAGAAAAAATAATCATCATATTTATAAAGAACAGCAAATAAGTAATAAAAGCCCTAACATTAAATTTGATTAAGAATACTTAAAAAGAGCAAATATCTTTAACTGTTTTATTTTATTTCAAAATTAATATGTAATAATTAAGTGGATAAGAAATTTGGATATAATTTTATTTAAATAATGGATTAGCTATTTTTTAAAAGTATGGATTATTAAATGTTGATTCAATCAATATCTTACCACAATTAGACAAAATAAGCATAAATTATTATCCGAGTATTCATAAGATAAATATATATAATGAATAGAAATAATTAATATAATCATCTGATTGTAATTTGAGAGCCAAAGTATGCAATTTAATAGGAAATCTTTGTCAACATTCTTCTTTTTTTTATTAGCATTTATTGAAATTTGAATTAATCAATCTTTACATAAAATGTTGTTGTGACCCTGTAAAAACACAAGAAAATTTGCTTGTTCTTGCATATTTGGAAATGCAAAATTTCATAGTGATATGCAATAAGAGCATTTAAGACCAGTTATCCCATAATTAGTTGAATTATTCAAAAATTTAGAAGTATCAAATGATCTAAACTCTACCAGAAAAAAACAAGATTCAATGCAGCATGAACTTAAGGAAATTTAGTTAAAAATTCAAATAGGCTGATTAAAGACTTTAAAAACATGGAGCTTTAAATTAGTTATTAGAATTAGTGAAATCTGATTAAACAACTCGAATATCTTTATTTTCGATAGGAAACTTAGATCAATATCCTGATGTAAAAGAAAATTTGAAGAATTATTAATCCGATAAATCATAGCACTAGTATATATTTAATTATTTATTTTAGGCTTCTACTAACGATTAATAAATTTAGAGATATGGAAGAAGAATCTTAATAAATTTGATGAAAATTGATACCAAAAAAAACACTAGTATTTTCTGGTTAATAAATTTTTATCAGATTATTGATCTTTTTGATAAATAATTAGCATCATATACATTCTTAAATTTCCTTTCAATTTGTTCGATTTTATTCCCAAATTGTTTACATGATTTCGAATACATCATCTTATAAATCTTTTTATATATGAATTTAAGTTACATAGTTATTCTAATTTAAATAAAATTAATACTTTTAATTGTTTTTGAGGTTTATTAACTTAAATCTTAACCCCTGACGGAACCTTTCCTAAATGGGTTACGTCTTTTGTCTTTAAAATCCAAACCTAAATTTAATTACAACACTACTTACTTTTTTCTTAGTCTTAAAAGACATATAAATAAAATTCTCATATGTGATAACTAACATGAATTTATTTTCTTATTCTTGAACATCAGGTATAATTAAATATGAAGCAATAAATCTGTCATTTTATAGCGCTCCATTTTTTAAAAAGTGAATCATTGCGAAGCCTTCAGCATCAATAGGTTTAAAATCATCTAAATAACCTTCTAATCCATAAACAGGTCTAATGTTTCTTGCTCTATTGTTATTAGGTTTATCATCAAAATATGAGACTGTATTCTAAATACCAGCAGCTGTTTAAGACATTCCATCTAAAACTCCAGTTATTGGTTTTATGATTAATCCAGCTAGTCCTTTAGCAGTTCCAGTAAATACTCCTTTAATACCCTTTTCTCTGGCTCCTTTTATAGGTTTTAAGAAAACTCCAGTAATTCCATCATAAATTCCTGTAGCTATTGATCTAGCTCCTTAACCAAGGCCTTCGCCTAGATGTTTTGGCTTATGTATTTTTTGCCTCTCCCTTTTTCTTAAATAATCTTCATCCAAGGTTAAATTAGCAAGACCACTTCCAAAACTACCTGTTATTTTATTTACTGAACTAAATGCTCCAGCTATAGTGTGTGAAATTAATGATTTAGCTCCTTAGGCTAATCCTAATCCAGTTTCTAAAGGTCCTTAAGTCAAACCAGCTGCTGGCTTATCGACAAAGTCTTTGAATCCTGTAGAAATATTGTTTAATAATCCAATAGGATTTCCAATAATTGAAAGACTTCCAATAACAGATCCTATTTATTTTATTCCTTCCTATTTATAAAATTGCATCATTTTATTCAGAATTCCAGAACCAGTGTCAAAACAATTTTCTATTTTCCAACCTTTAAAGAAGATTGGAGCTTCACTAATGTCAGATAGTACAACCCCTACTGCTTAAGCAATTGAAGCAAAAATAGCTAGATTACCCATATTCAAATCTCCTTTTCCAGACATCTAAACTGTTAAGTTTAATTAGATTGGAGATATAATAATCTCGCAAATGTAAATAGGTAATTGAGCATTAGGTAATTTTTTTTTTATCCATTCTGAGTCAAATTCTACAAATGACTATGAATTATGTTTATTATTGTAATCATTTTCTTTTTCCTCTTCATACTGATTCAATATTTCCATTTATTTTTCTGCAAAATAATTTCCTGCTTAGTTTTTCTCAAATTCTTATATTTTACCTTTAAAGGAAGTGATTGCCCATACGAATTCTAATATATTAACTATAAACAATTGTTCTACTCTAATTTCAAATGGGTCTAATTCAAAAGTAATGTTTTGAAATAATTTAATGTCAGATACTCTGTTATCTAGAATAATCATTACATTAAAGAAATATTTATCACTTTATTGTTATTATTATTATAACTATTTAGGTGCAACATGATATAATGCATATTTTTATGGAGTAATAACAACTGGGAATTAAACAAAAAATTCAGCATTATGATCAAAATTAATGTATTAAACCCTCAATTACAAAACCAAATTTAAAACAGTTGAAATAACCACAAATTCTATATTAGTACATGTGAAATGGAAAAATTCTGAAGGTCTTTTTTTTACATCTGAATTATGTACTAAAGATAAAGAGAATGAAGTTAATTTTAGATTTATTCTGTTTTCTATTTTATCACTATTCTCGATAATAGATTCACTTTATAAAGATTAGGATTTAGCTCCTTATTAATTATCATCTTCAAATTCTAAATTATTTTTTTATTTTAGTTGCTTTAAGAAATCTTATTTAGGTTTAGCTTTAAAAATTTTGATTTATTCTTAATTAGCAGGCATAATTTAAATTTATTTTTAACAACCTTTAGGAAGTATTGATAGTACAATTGGTATATATGCTGCTTTAGATTCTTTATTTGGCTTAAAAATATAAACTTTCATGAGTCCTATATGATCTGGATACAAGACATATTTAAGTGGTTTGTATTCACCTTGAGGATCATCCCTAATTCTAAGTTCAACATTCAATGACTTTTATAATCTTAGTGGATCATCCCATGCAAAATATGTAAATGAATTATTTGAATTCAATATCACTTATAATTCTTAAATTTCTAATTCTAAATTCTAAACTAACATCTCAATTTTATATGGTGCTTAATCTTAATTTAATTAATTGAATATAACATAAAGACTGCATTCTTCTTAACGAATGTCACAGCTGAAATATAATTTTTCTTAAGGGTTATCCTTTTTTCTTAATTAATAATAAACTATGCCAACTGCGTTAATATTTAACCGACTACTTGATTAATAATCATTGTTGCTCACATTCATATTAATAAATTGGCAAGGATTTCTCACTTTTGTTTTAGAATTGTAAAGTATTTGAAATATTATTCTTTAATTAGGAGAAACAGTTTGCAAGAAAGAATCTTCATTTTAAGCAATAACAATATCTTAATTACAATTATTAACAATTATGAATCTTGGTTCCAATGTAATTATTTTATTAAACAATGTATATTTCTTGTTACATAATCCAAGTTCTAACTTAGCACCCAAATACATCTATAAAAGTTAATTTGTATTTTCTTCATTAACAACAATTACATCAATTTCAGGTTCTCCAATGGTTGAAATTTGTATTGGGAATTATGATATTTTTTAGCTTGATGAATTATGACTTAATTATAAGATGTTACCAGTTTCTGTTCCCAAAAGCACAATTTATTAATTTAAAGGATCTCCTCTATTTATAGATTCTACCCCTCCTAATTGAATTAAATTGCTTTTATTATTATTGCTTGTAAAATACTATAACTGAATTCCTGATTTATTGATTATGTAACCAGAACAATGGATTACATATTCTCTAGTTAATTAAGAACTATCTTATTATTTAGATGATTCAAAGATTAATAATGTAGTAGGGTTATTATTGGAATCATTCATAACAATTTTCGATATGCATTCATCATTTGTTTACTATAATTCTTCTGCAGCTTACAATTTAAATTCATCAGACCAATAATACCCTTCTATATATACTCTAAGATAACTGCATTTATAATGACCATGCTAGTAATCTTCTATTGATTATTATCTTTTTAACTTTTTAGTAAATGTTGTTTCTTTATTGTGATTCATCATTTAGATATAGATATCTACTGGTAATGAATTAGTGATCTTGAAGGGTGTTTGAAGTTAAATGTCTAATTTTCCTTAATGATCTTTGTCTTAATTTATCTTAAATATAATAAACTATCCATCTCTTGTTTCTATTTCATTATTTTAATCTAATTATCTTATCAATCTTTAAACAAGGATATCCTCGGTATACTCTTAACATTCGCTAAATCTAAGTGATATTCTTGGATTCATATATCCTAGAGGGATGGGAGCAAAATAATTTAATCCTGAATCTATCTTTTTTGGATTTAATTTCACAGTTTGTTAATGTTTATCATCAGTAATAGATAAAATGATTTGCTTATTAGTTTTATTAGTAATAACTATAGGTGCAAATACATTTACTATTTTTTAGTTTGAAATCTAATCCAATATGACATTTGCATATGCATATAATTAATCTTGCTCATAAAATCTGTTTGAATATCTATCCAAATCTATAAGTTTTATATAAAAAGGTTATTAATCTACTTTTATAGTTACATTTACTCTTCTTTATCCATTGGTAGCCGTTTTTAATTCATCATCAAAAATCAAATTTTATTATTAATTTACATGTATATTAAGAGTAGGTAATCTGGTATTATCAATAAATTCAACAACTATAGGGTAACCGGTTAAATTTCTTATAGCATAAGGAGATACTTAAATTATATTGTCTTCTAAACTAGGTGAATATTCTTCAGTAGCAATTGACTTTTAAAGATTTTAAGCAATTTCGCATGGTTACTTATTAAATATCTTTTCTATTATCTTTTAAGTTCTTAATATTGATTAAATACATATTGTAGAGAGAGTCAAATTACAATTATCAAATTCTTTCATTTATTCAATTGTAACCAAATTACTTATATCTCCTCCTAAGCCTTATAGAGTATCTTAAAATATTGCAACCTAAAATCCAGTTTTTTCTATAATAGGTTCCCACTTTGAGCATAATGGATTAAAATTACTTAATTTAAAAGGTAGTGTAATATTAAATTCTAGAAATAGATTATTTTTGTCTAAAGTAACCCTTAATTCATCTGTCTCATAATCAAATAATGGTGAATAAGAACTACCCATATCATTCAAAACAATAACTTTAATCTTCTCAATTTCTAAATCTAATTTAACTGCACTCAATGACATTTTATTCAAATGAGAAGCATCTAATTAAGAAATTTCATCATTTTTCTTATCTTAATTTATCTCTTATTATTAATTTTAAAGCTAATTAGGCATTTGGCTTAATTAATAATTTAATCCTTCCTTTATCGTAAAAAGATCTTGGAAAGAGACTTTTAAATTAATTGGGCTAATTTTTCCATTTAAGTCTATTGATTCTATAAATTCTTAAAAATTCTGCAATATCACTGAGGATTTACTAAGATTAAGCTCTAACTCAATAGGATTTAATATTTCTCTCTTCTTCACTTATTTAAAATCGTCTTTTTTATTTAAATCATAGCTTTTACATAAAAAGATCTCCAATTTTTATAAATTAGCTTCAATCTTCATAGTTTCATTTAATTTAGACCAATCCGATTTAGGAATATTATTTTGTTTAATTTCCTTTTCAATTTCCTTAACTGATTTTTGAGGAGTCATTTTCATAGTAAAACCAAATTTTCCTCTAACTGTCAGAACATTCTATTCTATTTAGGTTGGTATGCAAGTAATTACATTTCTTAAATTTACTCTAATTTATAAATATCCTTGTTAAGGATTTTAAGGTACTTAAATTTATTCTTATTATTGTAATGCATTTTATTAAATTTATTATTAGAATAAAATGTATTTTCCAGGACTTGGTGTTAAATCAGGATCATCCATTGCAATTAATGCCAATACATCAAAAAGTGGACCAGCATGAATCTATAATTTAAAATCAGATAATTCAATATTGATATCTTTATCTCCTGTAATTTTCATTTCCAAATTAAATATTAATTTATATTAAGGATTATCTTCAATTTGTTGATAGGCATCTTCAAACTTAAATACCAATTATCTTTATTATTATTAAGTTAACATTCCACGAGAAGCTAAATTTAAAATCTGATTTGCATTACTCAAAGTTGCTTATCTTCCTCTAACTAATCCATTTAAGTTTGTAACTTATTCATATGTGTATGTTTATTAAAGATTCATACTCCCAATAAAAGGTAATTCATTAAATTAACCTTATTTTGTTGATTAAAAATTAGAGCCTTCCAAATCTCTTATTAAAAGTCCTACTTTTGCAGAACCATTATTACATTTTAAAAATGAAACTCTCATCATTATTAAATTCATTCTGAGAAAAGGAATAGGTTTAGGTTTTATGTCTTTTAATAAAAATAAACTTAAGTTTTCCATATCTAGTTAGAATGATAATTAAGGTTAATCATTTTAAGTTAGAAGCATTTCTTTTAGCTTTAATTCTTGTTGTTTCTACTATTAAAAGAAAGCCTCAAAATATTGAGAATGACTGTTTCTAATCATATTGTCGAATCCATCATCATATGCAATATTATGAAATAAGCATTTCATTAAAAACATGTAATCTGAATGAGTGATTTGCAAAATCATTGGAGCAATAAAGCAATGAATTTTTAATTGTTCATCAAATTTTATTTTTGGATAAAATAATTAATATTATTAAAACATTCCAAATATTTCAACACTTATATTGAAATCAAAAGGTAAACTAAATTCTCTTTTATTTTCTCTAGATTATTAATATAATTAGATGTCTTTCATATTTAAAATAAATTCATCCACCCAGACTGAATCTAATTGTAATTCTTATTTAATAATTCTATTTGTTACTTTATTACGTTTATTTGACACAATAATTGTCCCAAGATCAATAACCATTGCCGATTCACTTTCTTAATTTGGTTTTAAAATTACCTAAGGATTATTGATTACAACATTTAATTGCATAGCTGGAGGATTTTAGAATTGTTTTGTCAAATATAGAGTTTCAGCTTCTGTTAATAAAATTGTTTAAGATCTATTTTCTTATATTTTTAATTGATGATATTAATTAATATCTTATTCATATTCTTATTCAATTTTTTATTATTTTATGATTGGATTTATGGTTTATTTAGGATTAGATAAGGCAAATAGTAATTATTGCAGAGTGTAATCAAGCAATCTTAAAACTGGTTGCATCATAACATGAATAATTAATTAACTCATATCTACATTAATAATAATATTAACATTATTAACAATCTTTTGAGATCCTTCACTCAATAAATTAAGTTAAACTTTTAATAAAGATTATTGTTGATGTTTAACTCCAATCATTTGTTTAGGATTAATTAATTTATATTCAGATTCCTTTGATAATGTATTTGGATAGTTTGTAAGATCAAAAAGTTATAAATTACCTAAAGATCCATTTAATTAAATTTCATCAACATATTTGATTAATCCAATTTCAGTGTTTTAAATGTTAATTTCTGCTAGTGGCAAAGTAGTAAATCTATGAACCAAAATTGCATTAATACTTCTGATTTTAACATTGATATCTATTAAAATAATATCTTGCATATTATCAAAATTAACATTCTATTATTAAGTATTGTTTTCTAGTTCTATTTTAGCTTGATTCTATAACTACTAGACATTATCTTTTCCTTAACATTTCATATCATCAACTTAATTTTTGGGAGGTGTAATAAAATCAAGCAATTTAGCTATTACTAAGGGTTTTGCAATCATTGATAAAGAACCAAATGTAACTTCAATTATAAAATTTTTTTTATTATATTTTTTATCTGACTTGCTAATTTATTAAATACTAATGTTAATAAGCTCATTTGATTCTGGATCAGGATCAGATTTAACAATATATTTGAGTAATGGATTCATATACATTTGAATATAATCAATAACATATAAATCCCTTAATTTTAAATCTAAATTAATTGATCTACCTTACACATTTGCACCAGCATTTAATCCACTTATAATGACTTTTAACCAATCTTATTATTTTTCATCTTAAATATGAATTCCAAATCCTTTTAAGCCAAATTTGAAATTTAATGGTCTACTTTCTTTAGTTTTTTCACTTTAAATTGTTTCAACATTGTTTTTTTAAACTCTTGGCATAGTTCTTAATTTTTCAATTTCTTCTTTCCAATCATTAGCCATTTTTAATTTATCAAAAGCAACAAATGTATCACCATACTTATTCTTAATTTAGAATGCATTATTCATTCCTGCTTCTTCTTCACTAATATCTATAAATTCACTATTTTTAACCCAGAAATGATATTCTGGTTATTGATCTTAAATTTTAACAAATAAATAAATATAACCACCACTTAAAACTCCTATATATTGACTCCATGTTAATAATTAACCTCTCTTCCAAATTTTACCTACTTTTGTAGCTGATTCATATAATACTGTTTTTTCAGTCTAAGCTTTATCAATTGATAATCTTGTTTATTTTTTTAAAACTTCTTCATATTCCCCAATAGATTCAACAAAACATTCTTCAATTTTTAAGATTTTTGAATAGATATTTGGATTCACAAATATATCTAATTAAGGTAATTCCCCATCAATTATTATTTAAGGTAATTCTTTTGGAGGTTTGGAACATCCTCTCAAAATCTAAGCTCTTATTATAACTCTAATGTTTTAAATTATGCTATAAGATCCATCAATATTTTCTAAGAAAATTCCTTTATTTATAGATTTATGACATTCCTCAATTTAATTATAATGTTTGAATGTAAAATCTTATAATGAAATCTCAAAATTATCATAGTGTAATTCATCTATTTTTGGTGTTATTATTGATACATCACCTATATTAAGTAACCAGTTTTCATTTGAATTTGGAAGTGGTACTAGAATAATTGTTGATTTAATTTTCACATCAATAAATAAAATAGATGGAGATAATTATGATTGTACCATTTATTAAGCTGCCAAATCTTAAGCTATTTCCATCTAATCCCAAGCAGCACTTTTTAAAGTTTCATCTTTAACTTGAAAATCGATAAATTAATTTATTCTAACCAATATAATTGGATTGAATATCAATTTCAATGCTTCTGTTTATAATTTAATATATTTATCAACTCCTTTAAGATGAGATGGATTTGTCTAAAAAACAAAATCTATAAATTTCTGATTATTTATTTATTATAAAAATGCTATTCTCTTTTATTCACTATACATTATAATTCCATTCTAAATTGGTTCAGTAACAATATCAATTCCAATAAACTATAAACCCAACTTCATCATCATTCCACTATCTTTCATTTCAAAACTTCCATCAAATCCGCAATAAATCAATTGAATACCTTCTCTTCTATTATTAAATTTTTTTAGAATATGAACTGATCCAGTTTTTAAAGAAAATAATACAGATAACCAAACATAATCTGCTGGTCTTCTAGTATCTTTAATATCTTGAAAATCTGCCAATTAATCTATAAAGGAACTTAGATCATCCTTCTCTTTTTATTCAAGTAAATCTGAATCTTTTTTCTTACCCCAACTAAACCATCCTCCTTGTTTTTTTTTCTTTTCTTCTGCTTCTTTTATTGCTAATTCCTTTTAAACTACCTTTATTATCTCTTTTGCTGCTTCACATAATACTTCTATATTCAAATTACTAACTGATTATTCAAACAAATCATTTTCATCTTTTGTTAAAGCTTTTATACTTTAATCTGGACTTCTGAGTATTTTCTCATACAAACCTATAAATTATAATTTTTAATCCTCAATTTATTAATTAGATAAACATAATTTTTGTTTCTTCTATTAATTTAATCTATTTTGATATAATGAAAATAATTCAGCCATCCTTATTATTTATTACAATTATAAATTCTCTAAAGCTATATCAATCGCACTCAATTCAACAGATAGACAAAATTCAGGAGAATCAAACTTTCCAGAAGTATTTTAATATAATCTACCTTATGCATTTAACAACAATACGAATTAACCATATTTTGGATGAGATTTAGGATCTGATGTGTTTATTATCATCTCTTCCATCTCTTTTAGAATTACCTCTTTTTCTTGTGAATTCAAAAATATTTTTTCTTATTAATTCCAATACGCTCCTATATTCTCTAAAATTAATAGTTTTTACAAAGCAACTTTTTTCTAATAATTTAATTTAAGATTTATATACGTTTTCTTCTTTGTTTCTATCAAAATATTATTTTTTCCATTCAGAATTACAAGTGAAAGTTTCTATTTTTTTAATTGAAAATCCCCATGCAAATTCATTCTTAATAGTATCTTCAAATCTTATATGGATATTAGAAATGCTCAATTGTAAATTATCTATAATTTTTAATACAAGTTTCTTGACGTATCCATCTTCTTTATCATCTTTTTATTTAGATTTATCATTAATATTTTGAATGATTGATTCTTTAAACTTTTCTAATACCTCCATCTTCTTTTTAAAACCAGTATAATTGATATATTACCATACATCTGGATGATCAGCTGATATTATAATGTACAAATCTGTTAGCATTACTTCAACTGGAGAACTGGTTAACGATTTCCATGGAACCTATTTGTTATTTATATATTTATTTACATTTAGTTTCAATTTTCCTATATGGCTAAAACAAAGTCGAATTGGCAATTCTAACATTTTTATGATTTCAGCTTTTAATGATACATTTGATATGATCACTTCTCCACTCCAAATACCTATATGGAGATTTTATGCATCAAATCCTTCAATAAATTAGCCTAAAACAGAATTCAATACTTTTTCAAGTAATGACTCAAACATAATATTAATATATTATTTTAATGACAAAAATCTTAACTTTTTAATTATTCATTCATAATTATAGAATGTTTAATCTCTTACAAAATAATACTATAATAATAAATAATAAATAATTCGAATGAGACAGACAGAACTTGAACAGATAAAGAAATTTTAATTTTTTAATTAAGAAAATATTCAAGATCAAAGAGCTAAGTATCAAATTATTCATTAATTTTATTATAGTGGAGATCCAACAACCCCAACTTTGAATGATATAGGAATCTCAGATGGATGTGGAATTGCCACTAAATTGTTTCTCTCATCTTAGTCTAAAAATCTTATATATGTATATGAAGCAAATTCCATTCAAGGATTCTTTTAACCTCACAATGATTAATTCAGAGTTATGAAATGTTCAAAGGATAATAAAGATGTAATATAACAACAATAATTCATGTTCTTAGGGAAAATTAGTCACATTTGGTATTGACAGTGAAAATAACTAAAAGAGTAGCTATGTTAAATTTTGGGATCCAAATACAACTGATTATCAGAATATGAGTAATTTAATTTCACTAAACTCATAGAACCTATTAAAGTTATCTTAGTAAATAAAGTTGGATAACCTTTACAAAATTTTAATTGCTTTTGTGTTGCTAAAGATTTAAGTGCATTAGCTTTTGGTTTACAAGATGGCTAAATATTGATATTCAAAGCCAAAAGTTAAAATTTATTGGTGATGGAACATAAAGATTAAATCATTTAAACAGATTAAGAACCAATCAAATCTGTACATCTAAGTAAAAATGATTAAAATCTTAATTTATTTTGTACAACTGATTCTAATATCATTTGCTTTTAGAATATGTAAAATAGAAAGAAGTTTTCTATCCCTGCAGGAGCTTTATTTGATTTAACAGCTAAAGGAAATCTTATAGGATGTCCAAAAGATGATACTTCTACTATAGTAGAATATAGTGATACTAAGAAAGAAGCTACTTGGAATGTA